>DVZL01006903.1:0-11072 GCA_018236625.1 Lasaia peninsularis | reverse complement strand
AAAAAACAAATGTCAAATTTCACTCATCCAGAAAGAATAAAAGATGAAAAATTGACAAAACAGATATACAATGCGAATGTTTTTGCCGTGTTGGTCCGGGTCCTCTGTGTAGAATAGACTATCTGCATTTCTACCGTTACCTAGGTCACTACCAACATGACCACTGGTGGAGTGCTGTGCAGCAACTCGCCCGGGTAGGGATCCACCGCCTTACATATTATTACCGCCATAATGATAATGTCTTGTAGGGTAGCCGGTAGACTTGCACATCAGGCCTGGCACCCTGGCCACAGGACAGCACCACGCACCTTCAACAACTATAGTATCTATAGGCCACTGTTGTCTCTTACCATCAAGAAAGACATGTGCTTGTTCTAAATGGCTCTACAGGAACAGGATCTACCCGGGAAGACCTAGGTTTGCATTCCGCGACCCAATAGCTCGAGTATTATCGGAGGGTAGTCTCAGGAATCTCCGAAACCGGCGTATTTGTATGAAGATAATCATGAATGTAGAGGGAGCTTGGCAAGTATGCAGGGATCGTGACACTTCGCTTTTGATACTCTCTGCCTACCTCGCAAGGGACCGGCGTGAAGATATGTATGCACATAAAAGTCGTATGAGTCTCAGTCTTATTGTCCTATATACTTTTAATATGTAAGCAGCGTCTAAATGAAAAATGGTTAGATCCGAAAGTGACGACTCTTTTGGCGGCAAAAAAACATTAATTTCGACACATAGCACAACTCCCTCGCAATATCCATCACGACTATTTGCATAGAGGGTGATAAATCTCGAGGAATTTTATATCACAGGATGTATACGCTGGAGGGGGTGATAATATATCACCGCATTCATTTACTGACTTGATGCCCTATAAGGATATATATGTCATAAGCCTTAATCGTACGTGAAAGAGTTTAAAATATGGAAAACACGAACATACTGGTTTTTATTACACCAAAATGGTATTTGTATGTCTTTAACATAGAGATAAGTTTAATAAACATATAAATTTCTTTGCGTCCAATGCATCTTTTTTAATTTATCTGAAGATTATCACGTTGGCTGATATTGGATTCGTGCCTGATATAGCAAACATACTAACTGTCACATCGTGTGACTTATCGTCGGCTAATCGTGGGTGCATACCTCCGCCTGCTCCTTCAGGGATATGGCCATGACATATTTTATTTTAAAATTTATGTCAAACAATGTACTCAACCTTGTTTGAGTCAATAAATTACCTTTTTTCATGAACAGCGAACAAGGACTCGGCTCTTTTGGTTCTTTTTTTCGTAATGTCGCAGGCTTAGAATGAAAGTGACTTAACTCAAAATTTATGTAATATTCGATTTTAAAATTTGACCATAAATATAAACTTACATTGTAATTGTGGTATTGTAATACTCAAAAGGCTCATCCACAAAAATTGGTTAAACCAATCGTTTTCGAAACACGAAAGAGATATATCAAGAAGTATTCAATGCTGTATTTTTTGTAAACTTTCTTGTTTATTTATTACAAATTTCATTTTTTGAATTCGGTCATTTTAATTCCAAGTGTGCGATGCATATAATCGTGTATGTATAGCTCGTAGATACGACGCTGTCCTACGGCTAGAGTTTTGTGTGGTCGTGTTTTTATTACATAATTCCAGCAATTTAATAATAACACTTTAAAACTACCCAACGGATTTCAATGCGGTATTTAGTAGTTGACACTGATTCAAGAGAAATGTGTTTACTTGTATATGACATGTATAGCATACCCGTGCGAGGCCGGGAAGGGTAGCTAGTATTGATCTACATTATTATAAATTCATTTTTTTTTCCATTCACACTATTATATTGTTATTATATCTATTTTCTATAAAATTATGATTTAAATTATCTTAAGTATTTAACGGAACATATTTTATTGCTACTGTATAAATTTAAATATTGTTTTAAACAGAGATTTTAATATCATTCTATAATTCATTAATTTTAATTTTAATTGAGTTTATATTTAAGAGATAGTCTCGTAGCATCACGTTTTCACGTTCTATTAAAATATTTTGGAATGAGTGAAGCAGTTAATTGAAGAAGTTGAACTATTTACTACGTATTAAAAATCAATGTTATTTAATATTATTACATGATTTATTAATAATTACGTCATAAAATTGAGGTATATGTTACTATAAAAGTCCAAACGTTAAATCATAACCTTGTCCTGTAAAACCTTATTAACAAACATTGATGGTATTGGTAAGAGTTTGATCTTTTCTAATCTACCCTCATTATTATCAACTGATGTTGGTAATTATAAAATATATACATATTATTCACGTCAGATTCCTTACGCGGTAGTTAGAGAGTATCGAGTGCCAAATGATTATGATGATATATCGAATTCTACATACTTGCCTTTCTTCCTCCACATTCATTACAATATTCATACAAACACGCCGGTTTAGAACTTGAAAACCCCGTGTTGGTCCGGGCTCCGTTGTAGAATAGACCAACTGCCTTCTACCTAGATAGCTCGTAAAAGGCGAGCACAGGGTAAATTGTCACCAACACCGTGACATTGACTAGGTAGAGTCTTGCTACGACTCGCCTGGATTGGTACCACCGCCTTATCTATTCCTGCCACAATAGCGTCAGTGCTCGCCATTGACGTGTCTGGTTTGGAGGGTAGGGTAACCGTTAAATTTACTTACATCTTACCATTACTCATCCCAGCAAGCTTACCATCCCAGCCTCAGGTTGGCAACGCACCATTTCTACCTTTGGTGTATTTCTTACCATCAGGAAATCCGTCTGCTTGTTTGCCTTCCACTATCATAAAAAAATCTTAGATATCTTAATATACGGCATTTTTATAGTAACATATAAAAATATTCCGATGTTCAATGCTTTGATGATAGGATTTTCCTCATATAGATTCTACTTATTCTAGTGCCGTCATTTTTTTGATACCATTATTTTCAGCAGATTATTTTTGTAACTGTTCTGTAATTTCTAAATAAATAAAGATAATTTCTTCAGTTTCAGGTGAGTCTTGCCTCTTGGCGAAGGACTCCAAGGTATTCCGTATAAACTATAGGAATGATTGTTGTATTAATTGATTTCTCAGTATTTATTTTCAGTTGTCAATTGGCTGAAAACTGAGTCTTTGGGTGTAAGTAATAAGGTTGGATTTCTTTTAAAAAACATTTTTACTGAAGTTATAAAAAAGTTTTAAAGTGAGTCTAGAGAAATCTGAACTCAATTGTTATAGGAATAAGATAAATAATTGCAAAAAGAAATCTTACCTTCGAAGCCTATCTAAGTTAAACGATTTAATTAATCTGGAGCTTAGCTCATTGCTCCGAATACAGATGAAATTTGATTCATTATTTTAATTTTTTCTGTCTTATCATTTGCCGTATTTTTTATTCTATAGATCTCAACCACGAGCACTCTCCTCTGAAATTTCTTGTTTTTATTTTCAGCCTATAATTGTTTTCTCTATAAAATATCTAAAGTTCTGTCAGATTTAAATTTTATATGCACTTCGATCCTTCTTCAAAGTTTATTCGACTAGAGAATTGAAAAGAAAAATATACGACTTAAAAGACAAATAAGTCGCATTTAATAAGTCTGACAGAATTTTGAAACATTTCTGTAACTACTGTGTCATATAACAGGATACGTATGAGAACAATAAAAACAAAAAAAATTTTTTTTAATTTTAAATGTCATAAGTAATGTGAATATTAACTAAAATCAATTAAAAATTTAACTTACATGAAATAATTAAAAATAAGCAAACGCAAACGCTAAAAAAAGAAATACTTGAATTGAATGTAATATCAATTATATTCATTTTGATCACTGTATCCGAATTGCATAATCGAATTTTGAATTTTGAAAAACCAACAACATTTGCAATTAGAATTCGACGCTTTATTGTCACGAGGTACATATGTTTACGATTAAATTATTCGTCATTTACACCAAAAACATTGAACTATTTGAAGTAAAAAAAAATTCAGCACTCATACGAATCGTGTGGAATATGCTTTAGCTATTATATCTTTTCATTTCTGCTTTACGCGTTGTGACGTATAGCGCTCTCTGTCATTGCTTGGCCTGCTCTGATTTTGTGCCCCCGTTTTTATTTATGCAACAAACGCCATTGTATTTAAAAAATCCATGTTGTTTGCCCTAGTATTACGTAGTGTCGGTTTAAATATTAGTTTGGTGTCTATTATAGTATGTGTTAATGAAGCATACGGTTTGATAATACACAAACCCGTTACTACATTTTTTGAACCCTGACTCCAAGCAAAATATATTGATTACATTTGTATAATATTTCAAAATTTGATGTCAAAAAATGTTTGATATTTAACATATATTTCTATGTTATATGACATTTTTTGTATATAAACCTTAACCGATTTTTTTAAATGTTAAATTTCACATTGTCCTACAATATTATGAAAGTGATTGCAACATTATTATTGTAGTATTTTGCGTGTTACATAATTAAAATTTAATTGGATAAACCCGCCATCTGGTTTTTGAAACCGCAATTAGTAAATGTTCAAAAAGATGCTAGATGGCGTTCTTCACCTAATCGTCTAGGAATTTAGTTTATACATAAACCGCTATCTACATGTACATACTAATGCAGCAACCGAAATGACGATTTTAAGGTTGCCAATTTCTGGATTTATTGAAAAACAAGTCATATAGCAAGGGGTGAGTGACAGAATGTACCTAGTCTATAATTACAGATAATGTTGATATTTAAAAAGCCTAATATGGCTATCTTACACCCACAGCTTCATGTTATTCGTAAAATTTTCTACCGAAAGCCTCTCGTGTTTTTAAATCTTTGTGGATTATTGTATCTATTTGCCCTGACATATTGAAATGTCACTTGTCAGTTAATTAAAGATGGAGGTCATAATAAAAAGTGTGTTGGACTAGATCTATTGACATGTGAAGTAAATACACAAGATTTTACCAAAAATAAAATAATTTGAAAAAAATTGGACCAGTTGCCAAAATACAAAAATTATCAAATACTTTTTTCTAATATAGGCGAACAAGGAAATTATGTTTTAGGATATATTCTATATTATTCATCGTTGGCGCTTGGTGAAACTTCCACATATATTGTAAATGAGAAATGTACCTTCTCAGATATAACTTATAATTGAAAACAATTTTTGAAACTTAAGTTTTGGCCCTGATAATGCTGTAAAAATTGAAACCGGTTGGCTAATTCATAAATAATTTCTTTGTGTATGTGTGTTTTAGTTATGTCAAAAAATACTGAATCGATTATCATAGAATTTGTGTGAGGACATTACTCTATGCTAGATACAGTCTATACAAATAAATAAAATTTGAGTGTCTATATGTAATATTAAAACCGCTTTTTACTTAATGCATAATATGTATGTTTAGAAGGTACATGCCAAATACCAAAATAACATGTTTTAAATTTTTTGCCTGTTTGTTTGTTCCCGCTAATTACTAAAACACTTTTATTCGCGCTTCTTATATTTTAAGTCGCGGGCACAACTAGTACGTAATAATCATTAAATCGGTTCATAATTGTCAATATGTGTTTAAAAATAACATTCAGTCCAATTCCATAACTTCCTCTTTTGTTGTCGTTTAAAAACAGGTCCTCCCCTATCTCTGCTAAAAGAACTATGTATCAATTATTTTATCAATAAATACGACTGTCAAAATTATAGTTTAAATTAGCTGTGCTTGCGTCTTCGTCCGCGTTTTTATTTATTTTATTTTATGCATTTCTAAAATAATATTCTAAAATAAAAGTAGCCTTAGCCGTTCCTTATTACATCAGCTGTTCGCCAGTGAAAGTCCCGTCAAAATCGGTCCAGCCATTTTAGAGATTAGCAGGTACAAACAAATAGACAGACAGACAAAAATTGTAAAAAAATACTATTTTGGTATATGTACATATGCATTTAGTAAAAAACGGTTATTTTAATATTACATACAGACACTTCATTTTTTTTAATTTGTATAGATAACCTATTAGTTATAATAAGTTATAGAAGAAGAATTAGAAATATATGTGTATCTTTTTTAGTTCTTTCCGTCTTATAAATCTAAAAGAAAGAAAATGTGAAATTACATTTTATACTGCAATACACGATCTATACATCTTCAACATTATATAGAGAACCGTACATATGCATTATATGGAACTACTAAAAATTTCATAAGCCCACAGCTTGCGGACCTCAAAATATTGATCGTGCCGGTCTCATTCATGCAATATGACAAAGCCCGATTCAGCACACAGCCTTATAAACTAACACATGCAACGAATACGTTCTATTAAAGTCGTTCCACTGGGCGTTGGGAAAGAGTGAGGGATATTAAGCATTACGCATGCGCACAGTTTAAATGCCTCAAGCGCTTTATTTGAAGCTAAAGGCTGAACTAACAAATTGCAGTGTGCGCTGTCTGCGCATTTAGATTTAAATCCAGGTTCATTCAAAAATGGAATTCGAAATATAAAATTTCACTTTAAAAATTCAAAAATTGAATAGGCAAATGCATATAGCGCAAACGGCTTATAAAACGTTTAATTAAAAAAGACAAACACAAAATTGTTGTATTTTTACTAACTGTCTCTTTCGTTCCTTGAATATTGAGAGAGTGCAACACCAAAGCGCGTTGATTTGTTTCCAACAAGGACAAGTCATGAAACAGTACACGTTTTTGTTTGGATAAAATCCCTTGCCTTTAATAGTATATTAAACTTTAGCTAATAACATATTGGAAAACTCGATGATACTCGGTATTTTGGCATGAGTTTATTACAGCACCATCTACTTATAACCGTTACGGCGTGATTCAGAGTTAAATAAAATAGACAAAGACATACATATATTATGTTAGCTGTTCCACGTGGTCTTAGCCGCCCTAACTCCGCCAACGCGCGTACATTTTAGTCCACAAGGAGAAATCATCAAAATCGTGCACGTTTTGTTTGGTTAAAAGTACTTAAGAGTAGTTACATTAAAACATTAAATATATTATTTATCTGTGTAATATGTCAGTTATATTGGAAAACTGATAGGGCGGTATTTTAACACGAGTTTATTAAAGCGCCATCTAGTTCAAACTCTTAAGGCGTGATTATGTGTTAAAAAAAGACAAAAGAATTGAGAAAACTTTGAAATACCAATTTGTTAGCCTTCCTGCTCAAGTAAGTACGCGATTAGGAGTTTTGGCAAGGGTTTATGTCTCCATCGTGTCTTAGTCACTACGTAGACATTGGCGAAATCTCATTGTCCTAAACAATGGGCAAAAGCCATTAAATAAATAAATAAATAAAAGGGTTTATGTCACACGAGTACGGTGTGGTATGGTTTAGACGGCAAAAATGAATGAATGCATAAATGAAATTTTTCCCCCGAGTTGGTCCGGGTTCCGTTGTAGAATAGGCGAACTGCCTTCCACCCAGGCAGCTCGTAAGAGGCGAGCACGGGGTCTATTGCCACCAACACCGTGACATTGACTAGGTGGTAGAGTGCTGTGCAGCAACTTGCCCGGGTAGGGATCCACCGCCTCACCTATTCCTGCCGCCATAATGACATTGTCGTGTTCCGGTCCGGAGGGTGGGGTAGCCGGTGGACTTGCACATAAGGTCTAACAACCCGACCATAGGGCAGCGGCGTACCTACAACATCTATGGTGTCTGTAGGCCCCGGTTGTTTCTTATCATCGGGAGACCCGTGTGCCTGTTCGCTGTCTTTTACTATAAAAAAAAAAAATAAATGAATAAATTATTTATTGTCTGCTATCTGCTGTCTTATAATATTAATTGTTTTAAATTTAGCAATAACAATAACTTTGAAAAAATTTTGTTTGGATAGTTCGATAGCGTGGTGCAGACTTGTTAGGGGTTTCGTACCCAAATGGTAAAAACGGAACACTATTACAGAGACCTCGCTGTCTTTATGTCTGTTTGTCTGTCACCAGGCTGTATATTATCAATCATGGTAGCTATGAATTCACAGAATATGCATTTCTGTTGTCGCTATATTAACAAATGCTTAAAAGAGAATAAAATAAATATACAATAGGATGCTCTCATACAACAAACGCAAGTATTTGCCATTTTCACGATAATGGTACGGAACCCTTCGTGCGCGAGTCCGACTCGCACTTGGCCAGTTTTTAATTATTTTTTGTAAAACAGACGAATTACCTGATGGTAAGGAACGGTTGTAATGGTATTTAATAGGTAATGGTGACAAACTAACACCCGTCTGTAAGTAGCTTTATTGCAAAGTTGTTAATCTTCTTCTTAAACAACTTCAAATGAGGAGGATCTCAATTCGTCAAAATGTTTATTTTTACTTTTTAATTTGTATGTTTGTTAGATGATTACTCCGTTAGTTTCCTATGGATTTGGATGATTCTTGTTTCGTATGATAGGCTATACTTCGGAGATATTCCTGAATGTATTTTATTGAAATTGGTTAAGAGTTTTTTAAATTATGAACAAAGATAAAAACATTAAAACTTTAAACGACACTATAATTAAATCAAAGTTCTTTTTTGCAGTTGTATTCCGCATAAATTAACTGAGACATTATTAAGTTGGTATTTGTGTTGGTCCGGGTCCCTAACTAAAATAGACCACCCCCTTCCCTACCAGGCAGCTTGTAAAAGGTGAACATTTCTTAAATGGGTTAAACCCAACAAGACCAGTGGTGGTAGAGTGCTGTGCAGCAACTTACTCAAGTAGGGATCTACCGCCTTACCTATTACTGTCATATTAAGGGCAGGACAACTGGTAGACTTGCATATCAGCTCTTACAACCCGACAATAGGATATCAATGCACCTACAACATCTATGGTGTCTATAGGCCATACTTATCTCTTACCATCCGGAAAGCCACGTTGGTTGTCTTATCTCATATATAAAAAAAACATTCCCGCCACTAGACCCTACTTTGAAAAAAGAGCAAATTAATAATGCGTCCAGCGTCACGTGTAATTTGAATTTGGAAGCGTTTTTAAGAGTTCGTTAATTTGAAGTGGGCGGCCATTGAATCGAATGAGCCATCGTTTTTAAAGCACTCCTATTAAAATGGACGCCAAGTATCACAATTTTATAATCTACATTTTAAATTTATTCGACACCAGATTCTGGCATCTCCCCATGATAACATTTTAGTGTTAAAAATGTACAACATACAGTTTCCGCTACTTTTTTTCCTACGGCGTAACGGTACGGCTGTCGACGTTAGTCGCGTAAGATCCCGGGTTCAATTCATTTTTTTCCCCTGTTACTGTAACGTCAGTGCTTGTTATTACCATATTACAGATTTGAGGGTAGGGTAGTCGACTTCGTAAAAGATGAATCCTAACTTCATTTTATTTTAGAAATTTATTTTAGAAATAGAAAATGTGAACGAAGTCTTGGGCACAGCTTGATATTCAATATCAATAAATATCTAATAGATAGTGGCGTATAGACACCATATGTTGTAGGTGGGCCGCTGCCCTGTAGTCGGGTTATTAGACCTTATGTGTAAATCTACAGGCTACCCTACCCTACAGACCGGAACACGACATTGTCATTATGTTTGCAGGAATAGGTAAGGTGGTGGATCCCTACCCGGGCGAGTTTCTGCACAGCACTCTTCCATCAGTGGTCATGTTGGTAGTGATCTTGGTAATGGTAGAAAGGCAGATGATCCCTCTGACCCGGACCAACACGGCAAAAACATTCGCATTGTATATCACCAGTGAAATAAAGTAATTGTTTCTTACTTAAAAAAATATTCATTCATTCCTCGAAGTAAGTGGCCCGAACACAAATCGTACAAAAGACATCTCCATTCAGACACAAATTGGTTAATAAAATATTTTTCACCATTCAAATCGGTGTAAAAATGTCAATCGATATTAGGGTGAAAGGCGAAAAGCTCTGGCCCATAAAACCCTCAGTACAAGGGGTTTAAGCATTCATTTAATTAAAAACCCCCGAGTTTAATTGGAAAAGTATTCATTTATGAACTCTTTTGTTTGTGAGTTCTCATGATTTATATTTTGCGGCGTGAACAGAGATCAGCGAAATGCTTTTTTTGTCCATTATCCGAAAATGGACGTAAGTTATGACTTACTGTGATTTGTGGGATTTTGGATCTTAAAGCATTCATGTAACTGTTATATTCCATTGACAATGGTTGAAAGATACATGTCATTATTTTTAATGATACTTATTATACTATCTGTGCCCGTGACTTCGTCCTCGTTTGTAATTAAAATTATTTTAATATTTTATTTTATACTAGCTTCGCCCGCATGATTAATTTTAATACCACAGTTAACTTTCAAAGGGCAGAAATGTTTTCATCCTACTTATTGCGTAAAAACATACCCTCTTTTATGTAGTCGGTTAAAAAGTAGCCTATGTCCTTTCCCAAGCTTAGTTCTATTTTCATACTAAATTTTATCAAAATCGGTTCAGTGGTTTAGGCGTGAAAGCGTAACAGACAGACAGACAGACCGAGTTACTTTCGTATTTATAATATTAGTATTTGAAATTATAATTATTTTAATATTTTATTTTATATATTTTTAAATAAAAATTCTAAAATAAAAGAAGCCTTAACCGTTTCTTATTTCATCCGCTGTGTGCCCGTTTCAGAAATCAGCGGGTACAAACTGACAGACAGACAAAAAATCTACAAAATACTGGTTTAGTATATTATATGTACTTTGTAAAAATACATACTAGTATGAATTTAGTACAAAGCGGTTATTTTGAAATTACTTACAGACACTCCAATTTTATTTATTTGTATAGATTATTTTCTAGCCTCGCTGGCTTAGTGATATGAGCTTCAGATTTCCATTTCAGTACTCCAGATTCGAATCTATGAGTTTTTCTAACTTGTGTACATTTTATGAGTGCTCTTACGGTGAAGGAAAACATCGTGAGGAAACCCGGGATCTTTACCCGATGTAGTGACATATTTGTCACCTGTCACATGGAACCTACTATCGTCTTCTCTGGTTTACCC
>DVZL01006902.1:0-11073 GCA_018236625.1 Lasaia peninsularis | reverse complement strand
TAGCTATCTATCCCTAATCGCTTGTACGTTATAGAAAACGGCCGCAAGACATCAGTGTAGCTCTGAGCTGGAAAAGGATGATGGCAAGTATTAACTGGATAAGGATAGCGGTAGTCGAATTCGAGAAACGATTTTATTACAACTATATAGAGAATAAGTTGCTTCCCGAATAATATGTGACTACCACCATAGCAAAAAAAGTGTCTTGTGCGTTGCTACGGCCAGGATCTAAGGCAGGGTTGCCTTCCTTCTAGCATGAGAAACGACACGCTAGTACGGGAGCTATAACTTCAGGAATAGGTAAGGCGGTGGTACCATTCCGAAAGAGTTCCAGCAAAGCGCTCGTATATCCTTACAGGTGGCTAGAGTGTCAACAAGGGGTGATGGAGGCATCACATCCCGAAGACGATGACAAGAATGGCAATACTCTATCAATTGAGCTAGTTAGAATACAATTAATACAATGAGATTTTTAATAGTTTTCTTATCGATTAACTTTATAATTAAGACGAGGTGTGCCCGCGACTTCGTCCGCGTTTTTATTTAATTAATTTATTTTATACATTTCTAAAATAAAAGTAGCCTAAGCCGTTCCTAACTAAAATCGGTCCAGCCGTTTCAGAGATTTGTGGATACAAACAGACGGACAAAGATCCTAAAAAAATGTTGTTTTGATATATAGGTATACCTTGTAAATATAAATATTATGTCCTTAGTAAAAAGCGGTTATTTTAATATTACATACAGACACTACAATTTTATTTATTTGTATAGATAGATTTATCAACGATCTCGGAATCGTCTCGGAATTTCTTGAAATTTTGTGTTTAGGGAGTTTTGGGGGCGATAAATCGATCTAGCTGGGGTTTGTTTTCAGAAAATGCCGTTTTATGGCCATTTTCAATAACCTATCTTAGGCTTACTAGAGTTTTGTTGCTAAGATATTTTTGTCAATAACACGGCACGGTTACGGTAGCGAAGTTCGGTCACCCATGTACTAATCCAATCCATGTACTAAGGTACTATCTGGAGATCACACTCTCAAACACTTACTATTCTAGCAATCTTTATAAATTGGTCAACTTTTCATTATGCTGACTTTGCGTAGTTGAAAAAATTAGGGATGGGCAAATGGGGAAGAAATATCAATATATATCGTAACGATATTTTTCAAATGTATTGATCGATATTTTGATATATCGATATTTTCTGCGCAGTAAGCGATTACCTTTTTTTAAGCGATCGATTACCTATAAAAACTGTCAAAATAAAAATAAATTTTTGAAGCAACGAAACTACACTCATACAGGCTGCTGCCTATTTACTTTTTTCTAAAAAAATACATCGATTTTCATATCTGAAAATAAATATCGAAAGTTGATAAATCGCGGGATAATTGATATATCGATATTTTTAGCCCAAGCCTAGACAAAATCGAAATAAGCCCCCGCGAGAGCAGGATAGCCGGCCCTATGAGAATGAGATAAATTTGTGGACATGTAGTTAGGAAAATAATTTTTGACTTTTTTATATTATTGTACCCTATTATTTATTGTATTTTTTTGTAATATATATTATTATTTTTGGAAAAAAATTAGTTATCTATTTTGGACTTAACTATTGCATTAAGCTACGTCTGTTAAAATAGTTGTATTGTGATTTACAACAAAAAGTTTTTCTAAATATTTTTTTTTTGAAAAGCGGGAATATTTTGTGTATTTAAAATCATATTACCTGATGAACTTCGCAAACCGCTTTAGCCTCGACAAATTACGCTTGCCAGTGAATCCCGCCCACAGCTGAACTCCAAAACGTTACACGTGCCGGGTCCTGATATAGAAATCTGCAGATATGGCAATTGCACGAAAAAAGTTATTTCATTATTTTGTACGTCTCGTTGATCGAGGGATTATCGTACCCGCCTAAAGCTACAGATAATACGGGACGCTCGGGTTCGATCCCCGATGTTTTGCAGTGCCCTGATGTGATAGGTGGCAAGCCCATCGCCACTTCGGGCACATTCCAATCCCAGGCAATGTAATGCTTACTCAGAAAAATTTGAAAAACATTTAAGAAAAGTTGCCCGACCTGGGAATTGAACCCGGGACCCAACGCAGCTAACGGTCCACAGAAGCGATCTATTTAGTATTTATATGTGGTATCGTTGACTAACACCTACTATACAAGCTATAATTTGCTTATTTTAAGGCTAGATCAATTTGTGTAATTCAAGGGATATCTGTCTGTCTGTTTGAACCCTTTAATCTCTGAAACGGTTTGACCGATTTTGACGGGATTTTCATTGGAAGACAGCTGATGTAATAAGGAAAGGCTTAGGCATTTTTTAAATTTTTTTATATAAATGTATAAAATAATTAAATAAAAACGCGGACCAAGTCGCAGGCACAGCTAATTATTTATAAAATCCCGTCAGTACTCACATATATAAATCTAGTGGCTTGCGAGGTTTGTGGATGTGGTAAAAATATATTTCCATTAGTGGGTTTGACAATCATCTCAGCTTTTAACCTTGTTCTAAAAACTCAAAGGTATTGGAGACATTTTCAGCGATAACCTTTTGCCGTCTCTTGCTAAATATAGTGTTATATTCTAGCTGTCTGGCTGTTTTCAAGCCCGTATATATTGACGACAACGACACAGCTAGCCTCTGGCCGTCGCTAGCTAAATATAGTCCTTTTCAAACGTTGGAATTGAATTTGAATTTCGAAAGGTCATAAAGTTAAGGTTTAAAAAATTTATATATTTATAAACTTTAAAGGTGACTCGAGAGAATATTTTTTTTAATGTCTTCAAAAAAGAGGAGTTTGTCAATTAGATTGTATGTGTATTACGCGACTACGCTGCCAATCATAAATGAATTTTTGTAAGTTTGATAGTGACATAAATTATAAATTATATGGAAATTAATAAAGTTGTTTTTGATATGTGACATAATTAGTTTAAGTATTTTTTTTAAATTTTCATTATATTTAAGTTATCTTAGCTATATTCTGAGTATTCTCAGATTCAAAACTTCATCTTGGATTCTTTGATAATATGAAATATATATATGTGATTATATACAAAAAGCGGCCAAGTACGAGTAGGACTTTACGGATGAAAGGGTTACCAACCATTATCTATAAAAAACGGAAAAAAATACGTTCGTTGTATGAGAGCACTTTTTATATATATTCATTTTATTTTGTTTTTATTATTTGTTTTAATAGCAGCAAAAAATACACCTGGTAACAGACAGACACATAGACGGATGGACAGACAGATAAACGGACAGAGGTGTACTTATTGGTATTTTTTTACCCTTTTTATACTTTGGTTACGCTACCCTAAAACGGCTGCAATGATTTTTTTTTACTTAAATAAGAGGATGGTTATGGACTAAAAAATTTTATGCCAGAGAAACTTTGCAGATGGCTATAGCTAGTCCTATGTGCTTAATACGGTAGCGACATGTAAATTTTTTTGGTTGGCTAAATGTTAAAAAAAAATGAAATAGTTTTTTAGAAAAGTCCCTGTCATTTGTAAAGTTTCGTCATCGAACATCGTTGTAATTTTGTCAAATGAGTGTCAAAAAAACCTTGTCATTTTTTTTGACACTCATTTCAGTGTTGAATCAAAAATTCTTTGAATGTCTAACATGAACCTTTCCGAGAAGCTCAAAGAAATCACAACTTTGTGTTTGTAAGATCAATAGGTTTTATATCCAAACGTCATTAACACACCATGGCAACCCCTTTGGACTTCACGAGAAAATCCTAGCTAGCTTTAAGTACCATTGTTTTTGAAGCCGAGACGTCAGCGGCGCCGACTGGCTGCCGCCGAACCTGCCTTGAACTTCGTACGACTCCATGCGCAAAGTCCCTTTTCTCGGCATAGCGCAACACCCTTCTTCCCCCAGACTCACATTCGCACCAACAATACACTCATTATACCTACATTTCCACGTGAAATGTTTAAATAACGCACATTTTAGGGAACATTTTTATAAATGTATTCGGTTCCTACTAAAATACTCGTCTTTAAGTGTAGCTGATTGTTAGAATATTATTTTTTTAATAAATAGTAGTGCGTGTTTGTCTTCACCCTCCCACCACGCCCTGACAACAGAATGTAGCTTAATAAGTCACCATCCAAATAACCTAAGCTTATTATTTATAAGAATGTAGTTTTACAATGTTTTCGATGAATTTATCAATTTTTATATCTTATTGGACGTTTTAGTGTTAATAATTAAAAACGTGTGGTGCCACTTGATAATCAAACAAGGAACTGATGTAAATAATAAAAGATTTATACTATTTTTTTAAATAAATAAACTTCTTAAAAAGGTAAGACTGCAAATTATTCAATATTGATGCATTTTTTGCTGCTACGCCGCATTAATGTTTTAATTTTATTTTTTCTTTATTTACTTAAATCTTAAACTACTTTATAAAAATAGTGTATAAAATAAATAAAATTAAATCACTTATGAGTTATGACACACGCATTAAATTATAACTTATTCTAAAATAAACAAAATTAAGTTGTTGATTAACCCGTATAAATATAGTCGACAGTGAATATTTAATCGTAATTATTAATATTTGCATATTTGTTTAATTTAAATATATTACCGGGGAATGAATTCAGATTATAACTTTTCTCTGTTTGTGATTTGAAGTCCAAACGATAGTTTTAAATTTTAATGAAAGTTATGTTCCTCCTTTTTATGGTGCAATTATATTATGGTACTTATGGAAAACTTTTTCCATAAATTTATTAACAGTTGAAGCCCGGTCTCAATTTTACTATTAGAAAAGGAAAAATGGGGAACTTCTCATTTCTACTATTTTTTTTTTGTATATTTGTTACGCGATTGCATCGCCAATTCTAAATGGATTTTGATGATTTTTCCCATATACATTTTGTGACAATTGGTTCAGCGCTTTTTGAAATAACAAAAAAAAGTGTTGATTTAGGTGACGTGGTGATGAAATCGAAGTCTGTTTATTGACTGCATTTTAATTTGTTTTACGTAAATAATTGAATTGTTGTATGATGTAGGCAAAAGAATTGAATAGCTTCATGACTCTCGCTTCGCCTGTGTTTAAGAGATAACCTGTAGTGACGAGTACGGACAGGATATTTTTGCCAATACAGCCATTGTAGTTTATTCACAAATTTTTAAAGGTAAAAGCGATATACTAAGATACTGTCTGTCACCAGACAGTATCTCGTGAACTGTACCTAGAACCTAGACAGTTGACATTTTCACAGATCATGTATTTCTGTTGCCGCTGTAACAACAAATACTAAAAACCAATGATTTTATATAAAAAACAAGAGGTAGATACGTCATCAGCGCTCAAAACGCGTGCCGTGAATTGGTCCTAATTAGGACTAATTCACGTATAGCTGTCTTTTTCACTTTTGTGATTTCCATATTTTTTGTCGCACTTATCGTGTTTGTTAATATATATACGTGACGGAACAATTATTTCGTGTATGCAGTACGAAGATGGCGTATCTTGTATATAAAAACATTGCTAAAAATAGAATAAAATAAATATATAAAGGGTGCTCTCACATAAGAA
Source organism: Lasaia peninsularis (assembly GCA_018236625.1). Taxonomy (NCBI): domain Eukaryota; kingdom Metazoa; phylum Arthropoda; class Insecta; order Lepidoptera; family Riodinidae; genus Lasaia; species Lasaia peninsularis. The sequence continues at coordinate 5,476 of DVZL01006902.1, read as the reverse complement.
ACGTGATTTTTTGCTATTTTTATAAAAAAAAGGTAAGTGATCGATCTACACAGCGCGAATCTGATTCGCACATGGCCGGTTTTTTATACGAGTATGGTACCACGTACCTACTCCTACTACTATATATAATACATTTACTATAGTCCGATTTTAATATTTAGGGTTTCGTAATCAAAGGCTAAACACGCGGCCTCATTTTATACTGGCAACAATATTAATATTTTAATAATGGCAACTGGGAGACACTACAAATAATCATAGAATATTAAATTATAGATTCACATTTTAAAAAATCAATCAAATAAATACATATTTAAAGGGGAGCTGTTTTAAATAGACACACAACAAACACGATTTTTAATAGATAATAGTAGACAGTGACCTTTTATTAGACAGTGTATATCCCCAAAGTATTAATTTCATGACAAAAGAATTAGGACTTTTTGAATAATACTTAAGAATACGTATGTAACTGTGTACTTAGACGACATAATAATTTAGTTAAGTAAAATATAGACCTTTTTATATAGGTTTGTTTGTCATTATTTATTTATTTATTTATTTATTTAACACTTTATTGTACACATGAGATATTATAGCAAACAAGAAAAATAAAATATAACAAAGAGTACAAAAGGCGAGCTTATCTCTATCAAGAGATGTCTTTCTTGTTTTATTTGAATATTTTATACATTTCTAAAATAAAAGTAGGCCAAGCCATTCTTTGTTACATCAGCTGTCTGCCAGAGAAAGTCTCTTCAAAATCGATCCAGCCGTTTCAGAGATAAGTCTATCCATCTGTCTGTTTGTACCCGACAAACAGACAAAAATTCTAGAAAAAATATTTTGATATAATATGCCTCGTAAATATGTAAAATAGATAAATTTAGTAAAAAGCGATTTTTTTAATATTACACACAGACATTCCAATTTCATTTATATGTATAGATAGCCAAAATTGTTTCGTACAGATAACTTTGGTAGATTGATTGAAGTGATATCAGTATATTCTTAAACTATATACTTTAGAGACTAAAAGCTGATCCATAATACAACTATTTAATTTATCAAAGCCCGCAGTTTACTTAGCTGTAATACCAGATGAGGTAACGGGACTAAAAACTGTAGAACTGCAGTCCAATATAACTGCATTTGACGTTCAATCGATAAAATATATAATATTATGGAAAACCCTGAATGTTATTCTCATGGACTTACTTAAATTGGAGAACCGATTATTATACAATAACCATAATAACAATTGCTTCTGTCTAGGTTATTTCCTATCCAATTTAGACGCACGAGGTCCCTTGTTCGATTCCAGGTAGGACAACTTGTTCTATGAGTTTGTTCAATTTATCGGTAAAACAAAGCGTTCCCTGAGATTTTTGAGTTATATACCGGCGGACCTATGAAAGTCGACCTACCCCTTCGGGGATATGGGTGTGTCAGTACGATCCATATGCACCCACAATTACCAACGACCAACTACAGTGTTTTTTACGGGATAAGACAGCAAACAGGTACACGGGTCTCCTGATAATAAAAGGCAACCGTGGCCGGGTTGTGGTGCATACTGCTTTGTGGTCGGGCTGTTAGACCTTATGTGCAAGTCGACCAGCTACCCTACCCTTCGTACCGAAACACGACAATGTCATGGCAACAGGAATTGGTGATGCATCCCTACCCGGACGAGTTGCTGCACAGCACTCTACCGCTAGTAGTCAAGTTGGAAGTGACCCAGTTAACTTATGCTCGCCTCTTATGAGCTGCCTGGTAGGAAGGTGTTAGATCTATTCTACGCTGAGGGCCCGGACCAACACGAAGAAAACGGTGACAGGTGACAAATTAATTTTTTTGTCGGGTTCAAATCCAATAATACGCAACGTTGTGCCTTTTTAAAATAAACTAAAATAAGAACAAGAACCCGGTAATCAAATCCGGGACCAAAGCGTCATAGTCGGACACTGATTCCAAACATCCAGAGAGGTGATAATGTAATAAAAAAATATACATAATATAATATATACATCTCAAGGCCATTAATTTTCACGAACCAAATATACTTGCCTAGCTTCCTCCACATTCATCACTCTCTTCATGCAAACACTTCGATTTCGGAGACTTTTGACACTTTGACACCACCCTATTAATCACGAACTATTAATTAACTTTATTTTAAATTACCAACTAAACACTGCATCCCTTTTGTTGTAGATGCACGTAAATATATAAGTATATATAAAGAGTACGCGCTTAAGTCGGTTATCATATCGATGACCTGCGGTCATTGTCAAAGATGATATAGTCCACGACTCCATTGTCTCACGTCACGATATAAATAATAAAAAAAACTGGCCAAGTGCCAATCGGATTCACAAACATAGGGTTACGTATCTTTAACCGTAAAGACGGCAAAAAAATCACGTTTGTTGTCTGTAAGCCTCCTTGGAATATTTATTTTATTATGTTTTTAGATCTCGGATATTATTGGCAGTATAAAGATAAAAGTATATTAAGCATCTATCTCTTTCTTACAGGGTATGCTATCTCACTCTTATAATGCCGGTTTTTCTTTGTCAACCCTGCAAAACTGGCAGGAAGAGAAGTTACCTATGCCCAGTTTAGAAAGAGTTAGCATCACTGCATATTCGGTACAGATCTTTGTAATGATCGATACGAGTAAAAACTTTTTCATTTGCCTTTTTATATTAAGATATTGACAGTATAAAGTTAAGGATTGATATGGACCGATCCCTAATATTATACATCCATATCACTTTAAAAACTTTCAAATCCACAAAACATTCAGAAAGAAAGATTAGCCAGACTAGAGTGAGATATCAGTAATTTAACTATAGTTTTAGTGTTTAGGAGTCACACGTCTTTAGGAGTGTAACAAAGATCGAAACTCAACAGGCTTGCTTTTTTTCATTTTTTAAACGTGTAACTTTACTTGTAAGTTATATTAAATGTCACATTTGTTTATACCAAATAATCTGCTGCAAATTTAAATCTTATAACCTTAACATCTAACGTTCTCTAAACATTTCCAAATAATCAGTTTAAAAAACACTTTCACTTAATTAATACCGACAAACTTCCGCAAAAAGTCACCTCGTTTACACCGCTGATCTTGACCAACATTCAAACATAAACATTCATGTGTAAAGTCGCATTTGTGTCGGTAGCACCGTTACAATGTGCCCGATTCTCCGACGACTGGTTAGCGGCAGCTGAGTAAAAGCAGCGCGGAATAAGTACGCACACAGTCTCTCAGTCTCAAGTTTGCCAAGCGCACGCACTATGCTGCTATTTCTTTCGTGCTTATTTGCGGCAGCTTTTGCCGCCCCATCGTACGACCAAAGACAAGAAGGAGACTTTAACGTCCGCGCAGACGTCCAGAATGTTCTCTTCCTCATTGCCGTACCACAAAAAATGCCAGTGAGCATTTTCGACGGCCTCTTTAAGAATGCCAAACAAAGGAACCAAGAAGAGGCCCAAGATAGAGCTGATCTGCAAATAATGGAAGCTTTCGTGGAGCCGAGTAAGCCGTACGGTGTGGAGATCGGGTCTGTCGGTGATAGCTTATCAAGTACTGATGGTAGGACGGTGGAAGTGGTAATTTCTGGACGCCGTCGTGAGTCAGAGATTGAGTCTGAAAAGGATGAATACAAGTTGATTGGTGCGACGGAACAATGTGGACCTGACCGGGAGAGGGATCCTGAGACCCTTATGTGCAGATTTCCAAAGGATGTTCGCTCAACAAGAGAGCCAGAGGTGGTTCCAGCTTCTTCGTGAATCAGATTTGGCACCGGTTTAATATTAAGTTAATTTATTTCTAATGTAAAATTTTATTTATTTTATTTGTAAATGTTTTTAAGTAAATGTTAATACATTGTGTTTGTTATTTAATATTTAGACATATTATTCTTTCATTATAAATACTGTATTGTCTGATAGGGTAGGGAAAAGTTTAAATAGTGCAGTAAATGTGAACCAATGTCACACTTTAGGGGTTATTTTTTTTAATAAATACCCAATGATTTCGATATTTTTGGTGATAAATTTGTCGAAATCAGAATATATATTTTTAGGGTTCCGTAACTGAACTCTATTATTAAGACTCCGCTGTCCGTCTGTTTGTTGTCTGTTACCTGAATGTATCTCGTCAACCGTGATAGAAATTTTCGCTAAAACTACAAAGAATAAAAATATACAAAATGTGTTTTTTGCCGTTTTTATAGGTAGTGGGTACGGAATACTTCGTGCGAGTCCAATTCCCACTTGGCCGATATATTTTAAAAAACGTACTATTCTATATGTCTCGAGTCATTATGACTTCACAGTTACAGTGAATTGGACTTAGTTGAATGATGAAAAATAATTATCCATTACACTAATAATATGATAATTAGATAAACGGGTGAAAACAAAAAATGGGCAAATCATGGTGCATTTTTACACTTTTTTCCAATATTGGATGTTGCTATAGAATAAAGGAAGAACTGACAGAGTTGGTTGTTTGAAGCCATCGTACCATAACCTATTAGCATACATCGAATCGAGTTAAGTGATTTATGTACTAAAAGACAAATTTGAATATTTAAACATTTGAATCGACCTGCTTCAACTCACATGCTGAATTGCTACATCTAATGTACGTACCTACATACCTACACGTAATTGAGTCAATATGTTAAAATATTAATGTAAACTATGTATTATTATATATGTAAACTCCAATGTAAACATATGGATGCAATAAATGATTAATTGAACCTCCAAGAAAAAATATTACTTTATTCAAAATTATATCTAATTCTGTTCCTCCAGAAAATGTAATTCTATGCGCTTACAAAATAACCTACTAATATTATGAATGCGAAAAAAACTACACAACGGATTTGGATGAAACTTTACAGTACTATAGCTTATACATGAGAATAACACATAGGCTAATTTTTAATCGACTACATTAAAAAGAGGGTTTGTTTTTACACAGCATTATATGTAGGAAAAAATGTACCCTTTGTAAGTTATCTATGTTAATTAATAAAATAATTCACGCGGGTGAAGCCGCAGGGGGAAAGCTAGTATAGATATTAACATTATATACAAAGTATTTGTTAATGTTTCCAAAGCAATACATATGGTTTAAAAATAGTGACTACGTCGCATATTGTTATCGCAGTAGATAAATATTCGAGCACGTAATGCTGATTCTGTGCTTCCCTGCTTCTGTTTGATACACGATATAATGCATTTTTAACCGACTTAATAAAATAATGAGGTTCTCAATTACTCTGTTTGTTTTTTTGGACCTTTTTAGTGTACCGTACATGAAGGTAAAAACGGAATATTACTATGACGTTTTTTCCAAGATGTTGTATTTTTGTTGTTTGACCGCCTCGTTGGCCGAGTGGCTAGCGTACACGCCTAACCGCATCGACTAACCGTGAGGCTCGGGTTCGAT
>DVZL01006901.1:0-11073 GCA_018236625.1 Lasaia peninsularis | reverse complement strand
TACGGAGGGGATTATCTACAACGCCAACACTGGGGGCTATCTCCCGGGAGATCGAACCTCGACCCGGTGTTGCGTTATGGTTAACGGGAGGAGTTGCTTAAAGTGAGAAGAAAGGTTTTGAGCGAAAATTTGAACTGTGTAAAGGTAGGTATGAATAGAGTTAGAGAATTACCATCCATATTTGCATTGTGTAACTGTTTTTTAAATCTTCATTTTTTCCACATGACCGAATCATTAGAGGATGGCCTTTCTCATATTTACACCTTTACTTCATTTCGATCCCTCCCTTTGTCTGGTCTCACCGTCACAAGTGGCAACACTTCTCCAAATAACTATAGAACGAATTAATATATTCTGTGAAGCAGAATTATAAATAAAAAAACACGATACTCAAAATTGCAAATTAAGATATTTACCATGTAAATCGTCTTGGTTAAGTTTTGAAGAAGCAGTTATTATTTTAATTGTTGAAATCTAATTTTTATCTTGTAATTTGTTTTTTGAAACGTACCTAATTGTTATTTCTCGGTTAATAATTTGTGAGTTTTATTCGAATGAAGTTTGTAGATCTTAAAAGTTAGTGGAATTCAAGGAAATACATTTTATGTTGTGGTTAAGCGTAGTGGGTGACTAACGCACGAGGTACCGGGTTCAATTTCTTAGTAAGGATACTTGTTCTATGAGTTTTTCAGTTTTCTGAAAAACATAACATTGTTTGAGTTTTTATTCGTCGGCCAATCGTAAGTGCAAAATTTTGAACCTCCACCTACTCTTTCGGAGATATTGACGTTTTTAAGATAACATTTTAAATGAAACCCTGCACTTCGTATGAGGCCACAGAGGCAATTTAATATTTATGAAAATTAATTCTATCTTCTTTGTTTAACCCTGTTTAAAATAGAAATTAATTTCAAAAAAATAATAAGTATGTAATATTAAAATCAAATAAATCTCTAAAATAGCTGGACCGATATTGACGCGACTTTCACTGGCAGACAGCTGATGTAATAAGGAAATGCTTAGCCTACTTTTATTTTTAAATTTATGTTAGAATTGTATTAAATAAAATAAAACTCGGAAGGAGTCGCGGGTACAGGTAGTATTACATACTTTTGGTTAGAGTTCCGGAGTTTATATTATTTTTGTAAAATATGTCTCAATAGTTTTGTATAATGGCTGGTAGGCACTTTGCACTCGTCTTCGTCTTATCCCGTGTTACATCAGGCCTACTGTGTTAGCGACTTCGTCCGCATTTTTTAATTATTTAATTTTATACATTTCTAAAACAAATTTCTAAAATAAAAGTAGCCTAATCCATTCCTCATTACATCAGCTGTCTGCCAGTGAAAGTCGCGTCAAAACCAGTCCAGCCGTTTCAGAGATTATCTTGTTTGTAAAAACCGACAGTTACACAAACATTTCAAAAAAATATTATTTTTGTATAAGTGTTCCTTATAAACATTTAGTAAAAAAGCGTTTATATTAATTTATTTGTTTGTATAGATGATATGTGGTGATATATGGGGCACTTGGATGCCAGAAGTGAAACTATGCGCACACCTAAATAAAGTTAAATTAATATTCATGAATACGGGTTTTTTCACGATGTTTTCCTTCACGGTAACTTAACGTGACGTTGCACTACGGAACCCTAAAATATCAAGCGAGGGAAGAACTCAATAAGCGGCTCTAACTAATCGGTCTACTTATTGTTTCTCTTTAATGCAGCAGACAATTTTTACTTGTTGCAAATAAAAGTCTTAAGCTTCGCGCTAGGGTTACCATTACCTCTAAAAAATTAAGTACAAGTTAATGATTTTTTATTTAAAAATGTCATGTCATACAAAATAGTCTAGAAACTCTTTTTTGGTTGAATATGATGAAATTAGATAAGGAACATAACAACTGAAATTTGGATAGAAAATTTCAACTTTGACGGCTCGTGGACGAACGGCTATTCGTCGTCTCTCACTGGTGACATACACAACATACATAAAAAACTGTTCAAGTGCGAGTCGGCCTCGCGCAAGTCCGTACCATTATCTATTTAAACGGCAAAGAAATCACATTTGCTGTATAGCTTTATACCTGGATGATCGAGCTTTGCTCGGTGTTTTGTTAGTGAATAGTTTTCTCACAAAAAGAAGTTTTCTCAGAAAAAAAAATAAACAACCTGACTGGGTTTTGAACCCGGGGTTCTACGTATTTAGACGCCCGATTTCCCAACTGAGCTATTCTAATTTTGCAAATATAGCCGAAATTTAGCTTTGTGTCGTAAGTTTTTATTCCATGAAAACACGATTAATAAAAGAAACCTGAAAATAAAACCCAGCTACATCAATTTATCGCCCCCAAAACCCCCTATATACAAAATTTCAAGAAAATCGTTTGAGCCGTTTTCGAAATCGCTGATATATACAAGAATTGTTCGTTTTAAGGTATTAGATATCTGTTTTGTTGTGTTTTTAGTATTGGTCGTTGTAGTAGCAATAGAAACACATTATCTGTGAAATTTCAGTGAATCTGTCACTGAAATTTCACAGACAGACAGACAGACAGGCACGGAGACAGACGGATAGGCGAACAGAGGAGTCTTGGTTACTACCGCTTTTTACTTCGAGTATGGAATCCTTAAGCATATGACTTCGAATGACTATGTTTTAAGACCAGAGACAAAAAACGAGACATTAGTACAACTTTTACATACATACTCGTACATAACATATCTTCACTTCAAGTCCCTTGAAAGGTAAACTCAATATATCGAATGCCAAATGACACGCGTGTCCACAACATGTCTTGCTTCCTCCACATTATGAAATGAAATGACAATTATTGGTTTGCCGAATATATTGTGTGTTTAAAAGTTGTTACAAAAAAAAAGTTTTTAATTATACCAACATATTCTTCCACAATGTAGTGTACAAATATTTTAAAACATAATTTATATTTATTAAACTATACATTTTATAATAATTATCTTATTATTTATAAACATCAATTTACACCCGATTTATTTTAACCCTGTCTACCATAAACTATTAATTAATATTCTCTTCATAAGACACGCCGATTTCGGAGACTCTTGACACCACCCTCGGATAAAACAATTAGGTACTTTTATAAGAATTCTAAACCATTTTATTAATATTCACCAGCTTTTTTCATTTTTTATTTATTTATAAGACATTGCTATTGATTCATTATTAATCTCATCATACCGCGACTTATCAAGTATAAAAAAATCCAGTAAGCCGATAATCACTCAGCTTTAAATAGATTAAAAAACCTGAACTCATTTAATAGAGTCGGGGTCTTCTGTGTAAATAGACCAACTGCCTTCCTACCAGGCAGTTCGTAAGATGCGAGCATAGGTTAAATGAGTCACTACCAACATAACCACTGTAGGGATCCACCGCTTTACCTATTTCTGCCGCCATAATGACATTGTCGTGTTCCGGTCCCAAAGGTGAGAAAGCCGATAGACTTGCTTAAAAAAGCTTTAAAAGATGTTTATTTTCAAAAGCATGAAGCATGGCGACCGTAGTTGTCAAATATCAGATGCTACGCTCCCATAAAGGCAGCCATGTTAGGCAAGCACTTGAGTAGCGTTTAGAGGCAACCGTGACGGTTTTCATTAAAGTTCTTTCCACAGTACTGGACTACTGTTTCATTAAATGCAAGCTTAAGCCCGCGTGAATTATCAAAGGGCAGAATTGTTATTATTTACTGCGTAAAAATATACCCTTTTTGGATGTAGTCAGTTATTAATTTTTATACATTTCTAAATTAAAATAAAAGTGGCCTTATTTTCCTTATTACATCAGCTGTCTGCTAGCGAAAACGGCTAGAAATAGACAGACAGAAAAAAAATTGTAGTAAAATCAAAAATTGTAGTTTTGGTATAATATTTACCTTGTAAAAATATATAAGTATATGGATTTAGTAAAAAACGGTTATTTTAATATTACACTCCAATTTTATTTATTTATGTAGATTATTGTAAAGTTTCATCCAAATCAGTCTAGTAGTTTTTTCGTGAAAGAGTACCAAAACATCCATACATACATCCATCCATCCTTACTTACAATACAATTATAATATTAGTAGGACTAGCTAGTTCTTAAAATGTATAAAACCGTTTTAAAAAAAGGGAATGGATGTAATCGGTGTAAATGGCAATACCTATTACATCCAGGGCTTGTTTTAGCATTGTCATCTCAACAAACAAAGAGAGGGCGGGCTGTTTAGAGAGAGATAGCAATACTACGTATTCGGAAGAGGTCTTTGTTAGGAGTGTAAGCTCCAGATTGTATCTTTAGTATAATGGTTTGGCCTCACAATAGACATGTAACTGACGTGTGTGTGTATGTCAATTTTATGCTTGTGAGTTTTTATGACATTATAAAGCAAAGTATCTGCCCAAAGCAGTGTTTCCAGAGAAATACAACTTAGCTGCCTTTAAAGTAAGGGTGAAGAGGTTTCTTTTAGCTTAGTACATTTACATCTTTGACTCTAACATCATTTTTTGGATTTTAGTATACTTCGCCGGTAAAGTGCTATTAGTTAAAAAAAATAAAAAATCTGATTTTTTTGATTGTCCATAACGAACCAAATCAAAACTTAGACGAAGTGTCCAAAAGTGCTAGGTTAGTTAGGTGACAAATCTGTATCTGGCGTGGCTACTCTGTACCTGAACACGACAACGGCAAGTACTGAGGCAAACTCCTTTAAGAACCACAACGAAACAATTCCAATTTTATTCATTAGAATTTTGTTTAATAAAATTTACCATCCCAAAAAAATAACAATGGCGTTCTGTTCTAAAGATGTAATGCTATTCTGTTATTATTTTTAATTGCAACAATATACATATAATGAGTTTCGAGTGGGAATAAATTAACGATACAAAAACCTTAGCGCCTACGTCTTGTACTACAACTGCGTTTTATTACAAAAACACAACTTTGACATGAGCCCTAACGGTATTCGCGTGTTTGTGTACTATTTAGGGCTGTCACAACAAAATACCATTGTCTGGACAAAAATTCATGGGGTACCAACCCTATTTCTCTCTCCTAATGGCAAGTGTCAAAACACCTTCTGAGTGTATAAGCCACACAACCGTGTATAGACACAGAAGATGTTGTAGGTCGCTGTTCTGTAGTCGGGCTGTTATACCTATGTGCAAGTTTACCGGCTAACCTACTATCTACCTACCGACTGTTCTATAAATATTTATATTCTATTCTATTTCGAACTATTTTCACGATATTATAACAAAAATTTTATATATTTTTTTGTGAATATCTGTCTGTTTAGACTAATCTCTGTAACCGCTTAACCTTACTGAATTATAATTTTAACTGGAAGATAAAGAAGGTCATAGAACAGCATAAGACTAACTTTTATCTAGAAATTCCTAGACAATCTAGACTTATGCCGAAGTGGAATTGCAGGAACGGTAAAAAATACTTGTCGCTTTTTTGGTTCGCAAAATTTCGGAAGGGTCCAGACAAAATCAAGTGGCAACCCTAGCTGCAGTATACAACTTTATACATAATTTAGATACAAGGCCAAAACTCATTGATTACTTGTAGGCTATTCCACAGGAATACTATACGTAAGATCCCATTTTAGAGAAAGCGAATATAGACTATATATTCAAAGGAATAAGAGTTAGTGTTCATTCAAGTGACATTCACGAATAGTTCAAGGAAGATTGACCTTTATCGGTTGCGTTTTGGGACTATTTTCGTGTGTGCGCCGGATGACCTTGGCTGTACAGGGTGTTGGCAGGGTGGCGTCTGCCTTATAGAGGGTGCTCCGCGTCACGGACGCTTACGTAAAGATATTTATACTCAGTCAACAGTAAAGCTATGTCTGGGGATGTTAATTTTACATGTAAACGGAATACTATAGGCGTGCAATATTTGTAGGCTTTATTGCACGCCGCAACGCTCGGCTTTTTGGTTAGTGCATTACAATCGACTCATTACTTGGTCTTGGATTATTCTTTTTCAGTTAAAACTACACCATATGACCACTCAGACAATGTACTGCATAAATTAGACAAACATCGAGGGATCCGAACGTGGACTACCGAAAGTCGGAAGCGTTAGCCACCAAACCACCGAGGCTCATTGGGGTACTGTTATGCCAAAAACATTGACAATATCCAAATTGCGAAGGGATCACGTAGACTCATCGAGAGGCCAACATCCGACCAAATGATATCAAACAACATTTTACTAAAAGATCTTTTTTTTTCTTTACTAAAACTAACACCTGGCATCAAAATAAAAACACAATTTTTCAATCAAGCCCGAGCTAATTTAGTATTATCAGGAAACTTGTTTCGAACTCATAAATTCTAAGATTAGTCTACATATTATCAAAAAGTTAATAATTTATGATAAATATTAAGTACGTACACAGGTAATAGCTTTATGAACGTACCGGTAGTTTCATATTACGTTGTTAAGTCTTGAGCTTGAAATACTAATTGTTTTTAAACACAATTATTATTTGATAAGAAACGGGTTTTGAAGCAAAATATGCAAGAATTTGTTCAGGGGTCTTACCGTGACGACTTTGTATAAAGCAATTTTATTTTAAGTAGCTGCTGCTCGGCTGAGTGATGAAACAATAATTTGTACATAATCTCTGACACGTTGCTTGGTGGCATTAACATGCAGCCATAGCCTTAAAGAATAAAAAAATAACTGTTAAAATGTCAAAATTGTCAAAATACCTTAATTTTTTTAAATATATCGTCAAGCTCATGTCTCCGAAGAGAAAGGGAAAGGTACATACTATTATGCACCCAGGATAAACCGACGTTTAGGACCCATGTTATTACAGGTGCTAAGTCTGTCGCCATATCTGGCACTGATGGCAATCTGAGGGAATGATAGGTTTTTCAGATAAACTGAAAAAACGCACACATTAAATGAATGTGAGAGAAAATCTATCCAAATAAATAAAGTTGGCGTGTCAGTATGTAATATTAATTAAAATAAACGCTTTTTACTGAGTGCATATATACACCAAAACAATATTTTTTAGATTTTTTTTGTAAACCACGTTTTGTTTCGACGGAACCGATTTTGACGGAACTTTTACTGGCAGACAGCTAATTAAATAAGGAACGGCTAGGGCTACTTTTATTTTAGAATTTTAATTTTAGGAATGTATAAAATAAAATAATTAAATAAAAATGCGGTCGAAATCGCGGGTCTTCTGAAGTCTGAATAAATATCTAACACAAAGACCATCTACGAAGTTATTGGTCGGACATATTACTATTATGGTAACATTTTTGACCAGTGTCATAAATAAATGCCAAAACACAAACACCTGCCAGTACAATAACCATTTAATATTTTGGCAATTATTAGATGTATCATAACCGTGATATAAGCTGAGACCAATAACTCTTGACTTTGGAGAACATTAATTTTAAGATTAGGATAATAAAAATATTTGTGAATAAACGAGTTATCACTCGGCGTTTGTGATATATGTGGGATGTGTGCATAATAGGTACCTACTTTATGATAAACTAGCGACTAGCTGGTGCACGTGACTTTGCCATATTTTTTACGTATTGAAAGTCAAATAGACGGATTTTCTGATCTGATAGAAGTACATGTCGCTTATAGACGCGCCCTAATTATTTACCGACCGACGAAGCGGTCCATATCCACGCCTGTTATCTTGCGGCAAGGCAGAGAGCATCGAGTGAAAAGTGTCACGATGCCATTTGTCTAACATCCCCCACATTCATTACTCTTGAAAAACGTACTTATGTAAAGTATGATAATTCGTAATCCTAATATTCTGCAATATTTCAGTAATCTGTACAATATTTGCAATAATATTCGCAATGTTATTTGCTAAACTTTACATTTATTGCGTACGTAGTATTTCGAGGTTACCAACAAAAATATGTAAAATGTTATCAAACAGTCTGCTAGTTCGTAATCCTGATAATATTTGACGAAGTGCACACGTGTAACTTATCTTTGGGACTCGAGCTATCAGACTGGCTGCTTATCATCACATGCATATTTTTTCAAATCTGTAAGACTGCAATTACTGTCACTTGTACAGCTTCGATTACATTTTACATATCTTCGCGTCAGGTCTCTTGCGGGGTAGACAGAGATCACCGAGGGCCAACTGCACACTTGCGTAGCTTCATTAATCCATCTACTTTATTATTATCTTTCATCTTTCATTATTTCTACATGACCGAACCATTGGAGCATACCTTTTCTCATTTACATTTTAAATTTTAATTTGTTTAGACTTTCACATAAGGTCTAACAACCCGACCACAGGACAGCGACGGACCTAGTGTCTTTAGTGGCCTAGGTTATCTCTTACCATCAGGAGACCCGTGTGATTTTTCGTTAATTTATCCCATACTATTAACTACTATTAACTAACCATCCCTAAGCTCCTAATTAAGTAAATATACTCTCGAACCCTTAATCTCAGCTATGGTCGAGCGTAGTCAGATATACGACTTTGACGTACCTACTAGGTCTCAGGTTTGATTACAGAGTTGGGCAACTAGTTCTATAAGTTTTTTATCTTAAAAATAGAACGGGGGTTACATTTACTCGAAAATATGGGCGTGACTATAATTTCTAGTAGTATAAAATGTATTTTTGATATATTTTTAAATGTCAGTGTTGACACCTGTCAGGATAATTAAGCTTAATAACTTTCGAAATAAAAATCTACATATAATTAGTCATTCTTTAATCAGTGATAAAAATAAATTTAAATTACAAACTGGTTTTCCGTAGTTTAATGAAACATAATATTTGTATTTCTTTTTTTTAATGTTCATGTTATGTCAAAGGCGTTATAAAGACGGTTTATACAGCCTGTTGTTCTCAATAGTGTTAATGTCAATGGCGTAAATCTGAATGCTATTTTTGTGGAAGAACTGTATACGGTATTACGGGATTTTGAGTTATCTCTTCATTTCAGCCGTATCTCGTTTCTATATCAGATGACATCGGGGTCGGCTACGTAAACCAGGCGATTTGACAAAGGGCACCAGAAACAGAGCGACTGCCATCTGATTCTGCAACCCGGGAGGAAAACCAGAATTCACATACGCGAAATATCATTTCTTCGCGATGTTTTCACCGTCAGAGCACTTAGAAAATGTATTTAAGTTGGAAAACATAATTACAGGTATTTCCACTCGAGTGGAACCTTCTAGAAAAGAGCATACCTACTCATTCCTTAAAGGCCGGCACACATCAGTAATAGGTACCTACTCCTGGTGTTGCGCGTGTTCGTGGGCGACGGTGATCACTTACCATCAGGTGACCCATTTCCCTGCTTGTCGTATTCACCACCGAGGCTCAGTGGTATTCTGATGTAGAAAACTTATTAAACGTTGTAAAATAAATAAATACATAATGATATAGACAAACACACGCAGAACTCACATGTACGCAGACACACAAGCACATACACACACATCCATCCACACATAATAATAAAAACATGTTATAACAGTAATAAAAAATGTAAAAAAAATGCAATCTACAAAATGGCGATGTACAAAATTGTTCAAGTCACTGTTTATCATATATAACAGATATATAATTTATCTATTTTAGGAAGTAGAGATCGTATAGTTTATAAACATGTGTAATTCGCTGAACTAAATAAATTATTGTTATTATTTTTTCGCACAGGGTTAAAAAAATTGATTACCCAATATTTAACAGTAAAATATCCCAGTTAAGGAAGGCTAGACTTATTCGAGAGGCCAACGAATGATATTTGATATCCTTATCGGAGCTAATAAAACATATTTTCACGAATTCAGTCTGCACAAGGTCTGACTTGATAACTGGTATCAGGTTTAGGTGTACTTATCATTTTCACCTTCCGTTGTCATTGTAAAAGATAATCCAATCCTTCTATCACAAATATGTACTAACTTCAAAGTGTCCTTTGAGAATGAAAGAGGAAAGATTGAGAAAACAGATATACAGTGGTAGTTTATAGTAGTCTGGGTCAAAATAAGTCTGGTGTAAAATAGTGTATAAATAATTCGATAATTAGTATATAATATATAGTTCTTTAAATAAATAAATATAAATTGTGTGTTAAAATATTTGCACATCACATTGTGGTATAATATTTTGGTATAATTGAAAACTTTTGTTTTGTAACAACTTTTAATACACATATTCGGCAAATAAGTTATTTTCATTTCAGTGAAAATGGATCGCTGTAAGTACCCGAGGAAACCCAAGTGGACATTTCACGACCAAATTGTTCGTGTTATCCGAGGGTCTGTTGGTCCGGGTCCTCCAAGGCTAGGCAACTTGTGGGGATCCTCCTACCTATTCCTGTCGCCATATCAACATTATTGTGTTCCGGTTCGGAGGGTAGGGTAGCCGGTATACTAGCACATCAGGCCTAACACCCCGGCCAAAGGACAGTCACGCACAGCATTTATAGGCCGCAGTTATATATTACCATCAGGAGAGCAGGAGACAGCAAACAAGTCTTATCCCATAAAAAAAACAGGCGTGTTTGTATGAAGAGAGTAATTAATGTGGAGGAAGGGAGGCAAGTATCTAGAGATCGTAATACTTGGCACCCGATAAGGGACCCGGAATGTACCTACTACGTAGTCTAACGCTGTAAATGTACTAGTTGTGCCAGCGACTTCGTCCGTGTTTTTATTTAATTTTATTCACTTCTAAACAAAAATAAAAGTAGCTCAAGCCGTTTCTTATAACATCTGCCTTTCTGCCAGCGAAAGTCCCGCCATAATTGACCCAGCCGTTTCAGAGATTAGCGGGTACAAACAGACGGTATACCTTGTAAACCTACATATATATTCAGTAAAATGCGGTTATTTTATTATTTCGTACAGACACTTCAATTTTATTCATTTGTATACATGAAAATCGCATCCTTATTTGGTAATAGGTTTATACTATGATGATTACGGCCGTTTTCTATAACGTACAAGCGATTAGGGATAGATAGCTATCGCAGTTTTCTTAATATTTCTATCTATCC
>DVZL01006900.1:0-11074 GCA_018236625.1 Lasaia peninsularis | reverse complement strand
GACATCAGTCTAAATCCAATATGGCGAACCAACCAAGATGGCGGAATAGTTGTTTTTAAAGCACTTCTACAATATGTGTTTCAAATGAAAGGAGCTTGTTGAGAGCAACTCGAAAAATAATAAAAATGTTGTCAAAAATGTTTTTTTTACTTTTAACTTATTCATGTTAAGATCGGAATGGTGAGATGAAGTTATTATCCCAAAAGGCTTCACTGTGTCATCATCATCATGGCGTTAATCACGACATGAGCCAGGTTCTGCATTTCTCGTCTATCTTTTCCATTTTGTCTGATCCTGAGTATCGTCTAAAGACAGATTATTCATGACGTCTAGTCTACCATAAGACTGTGTACCATTTCGTACCATATTCGGATTTCTAGAGGCAGCGTATATTTTTGCCGTAAATCAATTGGTTTGCCATGTAAATAAAATATTTTAAAGTGTAGGTTAAAAATAAAAAAGATATAAATATCTTTGGACAAATAACATGAATGGATTCAACCTTAATGTGAGAAAATATGATGTAAGTGTTAGCCAACAATTATAATACTTAGAAATACACAACGTGACAAGAAAATATCGACGCATGAAAAAAAATTATAACGCGACATAAAAACTGAAAATAGGTTATTTTGCCACTTCGTCAGTT
Organism: Lasaia peninsularis; assembly: GCA_018236625.1. Lineage (NCBI taxonomy): Eukaryota > Metazoa > Arthropoda > Insecta > Lepidoptera > Riodinidae > Lasaia > Lasaia peninsularis. Next base: position 10,425 of record DVZL01006900.1, on the reverse strand, counting down.
TTACTTTTCTATTTTAGATATAAATAGTTACAAGAAAACAATCTACGCCGTGGTCGAGTGTATTCGGTGTCAGACTTTGACGCACGAGATCCCGGGTTCGAAGGCAACTTTTTCTATGAGTTTTATCGGTTTATCTGAATGATCTGATATCATTGGCTAATCGTGGGTAAAAGTATCTCCCTCTGCCTACTCCTTCCGGGTTATAGGTTATTTTGTGTATAAAAAACACTAAAATCTACAACTAAATTATAATACAAATTTAATATTCATGACAAAAATGCTTGTCTCTTTACAAATAAATAAAATTGAAATGTGTGTGTGTAACATTAAAATAACCGCTATTTACTAAATACGTATGTCTGTTTACAAGATACATATACCAAAGTAATATTTTTTAGAATATTTATCTATCTGTTTCAACCAGCTAATCTCTAAAACGGCTTGATTTTGACGTGACTTTCACTGGCAGACAGCTGATGTAAAAACGAATAGCTTAGGCTACTTTTATTTAAGAATTTTATTTGAGAAATTCGTAAAATATTTAAACAAAAACTCGAACGAAGTCACGGGCACAGCTAGTCGAAAAAACCCGAGTCCCGATCAGCGTGATAAGTGTATTCTAAAGTCTAACCCATAAGTCCTTCATTTTGAACTTGACACTGACTGTCAAAGGATCTCAGCACAATTCAATCACAATGACATCAACCGATTTTTATAACCATTTAATGGTAATCAGGTAACAATATCACCGCACCTTCTTTTCATCGAACCTTTGAATGGTATGGCAACTATTAACGACTTCCGTGACCGCAAGTACTTTAAGCCATCATGTACCAAAAGGTTTCTTCATCATTCGAACGATCAAGCACTAGAACTCTCAGATTTAGGAGAGTTTTACTCGCGAAACCCTCACTCATTAGGAGATTACGCTCCTTAAAAACCTTTCGCTAATATCAAATCTTAAACTCATAGCGCCGTCGATGTCACTCTCTTTAATGGCCTGCTTGTTGTCAGTCTAAAGTGAGTTGGCAATATTGCGTATTTGGAACAGGTTCTCATTAGGATTGTAATCTTCGGATGAGATCTATTAGCTTTATCGTTTAACTAAATAGTAAAATGTCAGTAACAGTAAAAATTAAATTATGGTTTAAGCCCTACCAGCGCCAGAATTAGACGACATTTTTTAAATCAAATTGAAACTCACAGAAAAAAGTGAAGATATAAAAAACACATCGTTTATTAAAATAAAATATTTTCTAGGTATTCAATGCTTTTTTTGCAAAATATAGGAAAGTTATAAGTACATGCGTTTTTTGCAGAAAACCGATAATGATTTTGATTATATCATCTAAGTAAAAAATACGTATTAAGTACCATATTCGATAAATTACACATGGAAGAAAACAAAAAGCACTTTAACTGATTTTATGCAAAAAAGAAACAAAATAAAAATTGGTTGTATACAGTAAATTATCTAGTAAAAATATAAAATAACACAGCTCGTCACATAGGATTACTTGTTGCCAACACCTTGACCTTGATACTTTTTTTTCGTAATAACTCAACAAGAAATACCGTCACCAAAGCAGAGTTGTTCATCTTCTAGCATACATTTATTGGATACCCAATAGTCCATACTGGAACATGACAACGGAGAATAAAACATTGTGGCAAAGGACGTAACGTTATAAGGACGTAAGGCAAGTAGATCTCCTACTACAAATGTGGTCGAGTTTTGTCGACGTTGTTAGTGACAAGTATACCAACTCTTGCAGTTCCGAGTTACCTGGTAGATAATTAGCATCAATGTTTGGACTGAAATCTATACATATCTACCGCGATCTTTTGTTTCTATCAAGAATTTTAATACATATATTGAAATTCTCAATAGAAACAAAAGATAACGGTCGTTGAAAAAAACAGTAGTCATATTGAGATCATCTTGTCCTTTGTTTGCGACACTCGAGTGTGTCTTATCTATACTGTAAGGGGTTTGATGCAATTACAATCAATAAATACTGATATGATAAGTAATATATCTAAATAAATACTTATAGTATACTACAGTGCTGAACTTTATTAAAGAAAGGGTATATCCCCATAAATATTAAGACTATCACGAAATGTTCTCCGATTCTATTCTATTATATTCTTTTGTGAAGATGGCTTCCAGTCGCATTAAGGCAACCGATTTTGCCAAAAAATGTTTTCCGATAAAACCGATATGTCTAACCTAAAATTTGTGAAAGTTTCACCATTATTGACAGATTGACGTGACATTATGAATAATGGTGAAACTTTATAACACAGATACTTTATACATAATAAAAACTAGAACCTACTCATTTATCAAGTCAGTTATTTATATAAATAAATAAAATTAAAATAACCACCTCTTGATAAATGCGTATGATTACAAGGTACAGTTAGGAATACAACAATTTTTAGATTTTTTGTCTGTCTGTCTGTCAATTTGTACTCGTTAATCTCTGAAACGTTTCGACTGATTTGGACGGGAATTTCACGGCTATTTTAATTTTAGAATTTCATTTTAAAAATAAAAATTCATCATAAATTCGACTGCTTATAAGCCTTTCAATTTCGTGACAAATAATTAATATCGTTCCTTTTTTATCTTGGCCTTTAAACTTGTGATTTGTGCCTTCAAAATTAGCCATTTCGTGACTATTTGTGACATCAGAACTGTCATTCACGCTATCAGCGACTGACACAATTTTTGAAATCAATTAACATGTACAGCTTTTCTGGTTACAACCGCTTAAAATTACGCGCCACATTTAAATTAGCCTTAATTTACTGCACTATAATAATTTATTCATCCTTATGTTTGTGTGTAACTCGTGTACGAGGTAATTAGCTTTTCATGTTGAGAGTTGTTCTTTTCGTTCTTTTTTAAGTGTTTCGAATGACCGTAACGTTTCAAATAGTGGATACATTTTTTAAGTATTAAACCAGTACCTTTAACTTCATGATTAAGCCTTTACGGAATTAGTTGCAGTTGTAAAGCATTCTATCAAAGGCTTGCTTTAAAAAAGATTTTTACTTTTTGACCTTGTGGTACGCGCTTGGGACTTCTAATACGATTCAGGTTCCAACCCCGCCGTGTACCAATGAATTATTCTAACTTAAGTGCATTCTCTGATTGCTCTTACGGTGTAGAAAAACATCGTGAGAAATCCCGAGTACAAATCCCGCGCCATATAGGGACCTAGCATCATCAGCTATTCGCAAGTGCATAGTACCTTTGCCTACTTCTTTTAGGGTATGGGCATAATGATATTTATTTACTTGTTATTTATTTTTTACTTTTTAGTTTATGCTAGACGAGTAAAATGCTATTTTCAGTAAGTGCTTTCAATTGATAACCATATAAAAAGAGAGTGCACTAAAAATAACTACTTAAACTTGGGTGTTTCGTCATATTGGATTTTGAGTGATGCCTGTATATTTTCCATATTTTTGGCAACAAACCCTTTCATTTGAAACCCATATTATTAAAGCGCATAAAAATTACTAGTCCGCCATCTTGGATATTTCATCATCTTTAATTTTGAATGATTTCGTATATCTTGCTATGCATTGTCATCAATTTACACGTGTTTACGAAATTTTTGGATCAGAACGTCTCAGAATATTTAATAAAAGCGCCAATGGTAAAACAGGTAGAAAATGTTGACGTATCTAACATAGCTTACGTTCTTTACCTATTTCACGTTTAAAACAGGAAATAATAAACGAAATGGTTCGACTGGTAATATTGATTCATTATAAATATATCTTACCCCTAACAACAGTGTATTTGCTCGTCTTGTTCGAGGAAAAGTGAGAAAAATGGAACAATGAAAAATATTGTAGGTATGTATTATAAAAACGTGATTACTGTTACAGAAGTGACGAAATACATTATAATTTACACATATATACTGTTGGTGTTATAACTTACTTGCGAGTTGCTTTGACAGGCGACATCTCTAATTAAATCCCTAATATTGTGATCACGAAGCGGTGAGCTTTGAGGTCGATAATATTTGCACTTGTGTGACGAATGCGCGGACATAATTTTTTGTTCATTATTATCCGAAACATCCTTTGCATATAATATCCTTGACTGTTGATTGCATAAGATCCTATTGCTTTACATTTATAACTTATTCATTTTGTACGACGTTGGTTCGGTCATGTGGAAAGAATGAAAGATGAAAGATTGTCAAATATATACAATGCGAATATGTATTCGGAGGAAATGCGTTGACAATCCACGATCAAGAGTCAAGAGATTCTAAAACCGACGTGTTTGTATGACGAGAGTAATTATTTTTTACTCTAAACAGCGCCATCTATTTTCAGATTTGGTACTAAATTTTTATTTATAATTAAGGCCGAGTCAATTCAGAGACGCGATTTGAAAATGTACAGCGCCATCTATTTTGTCTGTCTATCTATTTGTGCCCGCTAATCTCTGAAACGGCTAGATCGATTTTGACGGGACTTTCACTGGCAGACAGCTAATTTAATAAGGAACAGCTTAGGCTACTTTTATTTTAGAATTTTATTTTAGAAATGTAAGAAATAAAATAATTAAATTAAAACGCGGACGAAGGCGCGGACACAGCTAGTTACACATATACATATTGAAAACTATAAAAAAAGTGTAGTTACATTTTTTACTGCAAAAATACTGCGATTTGTAGTTTCATCTAAGATAATAAGACAGCGAACAAGCACACGGCTCTTATGATGGCTGGAGATAACCGTAACCTATTGACACTATAGATATTGCAGGTACGTCACTGTCCTATTGTCGGGCTATTGGGCCTGATGTGCAAGTATACCGGCTACCCTACGACTATGGTGGCAGTAATACGTATGGCTGTGATTCAAAGACAGAGCGCTCTACCACCAGTTTACTTTCAAACAAACTCTTATCGTAATCGGTTGTTCCAATAAAAAGTATTAAGTTAAATATATTATTAAAAATAATATTTAAAAAATATTAAAATAATATTAAAAATAAATTTAAAACAAAAGTATCTTTGCATAAGATGTAACATGTTTTAATTAATGTGAATATGTAAAACGTATACGAAGTTTCTTGAATAATTTTCAACTTAGGTATGAATGAAATTGTATCTGGAATTTAAAGATGTTTCCTTGTGTATCATCTATTCTGTGGACATAGACAGGGAGGACGTCTGGTCGTCTTGACGTGTCCTCAGACAACTTTTCCTCCTATTTGACACGTACCCGTAGAATGTTAATAGTTTCTGAATTTCCGCTTTTAAATTAAAAATGTGTTCCGCAAAAACTAGATTTTTAGACAAATAAATTAAAAGCAAAAAAAAACTTTTTAGAAAAAGCTTTTATTATTTTTCGAGTTGCCCTCAACGAGCCCTTTCATTGGATACCCATATTATAGAAGTGAATTTAAAAATAACTATTCCGCCATCTTGGTTGGTCCACCATATTGGATTTAGAATTATGTCATGTACCTTATTGTGCATTGTCATTCAAACTATACGTGTATACAAAATTTTAGCTCAATCGGATGAAGATATCTACTTCGAAATTGAATTCTAAGAATCCACCCGAACATACATACTTACGAGATACATTGCAAGTTAAATAAAAGATTTTAAAAATAGACATAATTTATTGAAATAGTAAAATTGAGAAAAGGTAGTTATGTAGTACCTTTTTTCTCCTCGTTGCAATTCGTTGTATATCTACTCATTTAAATATTTAACTAGCTGACCCAGGGAACTTCGTACCGCCTAACAGTCAATGCATGTCGTGTTTACTTTTGGCTGAATTAATTTAGGCTTTGATGAACATAATATAATTATTTCTGTACAGACCGCATAAATATTTGAAGAAATTCTATATATCTGCTTCAATCACTTTCAACCTTTTTAAATGATTTAAAAAAATACAGACAATGCCAATAATGTCACCATTACTTACAGTATTTGACAGGATAGACAACAAATGTTTGACATGTACTAATAATCATTTATTGAAACGGTTCATGAGATACGGCCTGATGAAATACAGACAAGCAGATAACGGGGTCTTAATAATAAGATCCCGGTTTTACTCATTAGATACGGAATCCTAAAACCTTATTCTCGGTCATTGTGTTACTGACCCCTCGACTAACAAGGTTTTTAATAACGTCCTCGTATTTCCGACTTGATTAAAACTCTAAAATTATTTTTTTTAAAAATTCCTTAATATTTTTCAAACTCTGCCACCGTTATTATTTTTTAATATACGGTATTTAAATAAATTTAGTTTTATTTTATTTAAATTTTCATATTGTGTTAATTCACACATTTTAAATAATCATTTCCTGCTTAGGTGTTAACTAAAATAAAACTATTTTAGTAATATTTGCATTTAAAAAAACATGTAAATCTTTTTTGATTACAAGATAAGCATTAGACAGTCTTAATACCCAATACATCGGTTACTACCACCACTCGTTAATGAGAACCTTTGGTGTGGTGGTTCAAAGTGACTTTCTTACTTGGTTTGTCTGTCTGCCAAATTGATTAAGAAACAGACAACCCTCTAAAACATCTCATAGAAATTCGAATTGTGAAGTAAACAATCAAAGTAATGTTTTTTTATTTAATAATATTTAAATATTTTTCATAGTTATGATTTATTTATAAATATGACAATAAAAGTGCGGAAATGAAAAAATAAATAATTTTTAAACGTTTCAAATCCAAAAATAATATTGGTAATATTTTAAAGTTTAATATTAAAATTAATTGAATTAAAAAATAAAGTTAAATAAAAAAATATAAAGTGCAATGTTTAATGTTATATATTCGACTAATTAACTATATTAATTCGAACTAAATACTAAAAATAAGCTTAAAACAATCCCTAATTAAGTAGTATTAATATAGTTATAAATTTTCGAGGGGCTCTAATTTCGATGCTCTATTTTTTTTACTGTATGAACAAATTTTGATGATTCTTTCCTTGTCTGCAATTTGGTTGCTTATTTTTCAGTTATATTTACATATATTTTATTTGGTTGACTTAGTTGACGTAATATTTAAATTAAAGTTGCTTTTGTGCAATTTTACTGCGCTTAAAGTATAAATTAGCTATTGCATACTGATATTGTTGTTTTAAAATATGAATGACGTAAACAAGTGACAAACATAAAACTGATAGACGCCATATTGGTTGTGGCAAAGACAACAATCATTGCTAAAATGATCTTAATTGTCTTAATTATCATAGTTGAAACTAAATACAAGACATTATTCTCAAAAAGATGTTTACTTTAACGTGTGTTTTAAACAATCATTATAATAAATAGCTTATTTAGTCTTTTGTCTCATTTCTAAGGAATGTTACAAGATTTGTTTAGTTATCGTAATCTTGATATTTAACTTGGTAAATTCGCATTTTATTCATTGTATTTAAACCCAGTAAAATTAAAAATTTCGAATTCATTTTTAAGGAATTTGTTCATATTTATAACATGGGACAACTTATTAATAATATGACTTATAAAAAAAAGAATCATTAAAATCTATCTATTGGGAATTGATGTAGAAATCGCGTTACAAGAATCCAAAATAAACATTCACATGAATTGACTTTTTTAACCGATTCCAAAGAGACGCCCTGCGGTTAAAAAGGTTGAGTAAGTATCCGACATAAGTATTTCCTAAAGGCACTCAAATAGGCGTTTAGATTTAAGTTTTGACTTCTTTGATGTCTTGTTCATACGTTATTTTGATAAAACATAACTAAGATTAAAAGCACTATTTTTAAAGTAATAAAAACAAACAAAATTGACAAAAACTAAGATTAGGTACCTCTGCAGTAGAAAGCAGTAGGTGTCCGACTTTGACACACGACGTCTCGGGATCAATATCCGGGTTGGAAAACTAGTGCTATAAGTTCTTTTTTAAGTTTTTCGGAAAGAAAAGATTAATTTCCGTTATGGAGATGGACTTGCCACCTTGATAGGTGATTTACTAGATATGATTATCTTGAGATATAATATCGTAGCCTAATCATTGATGAATAAAGTCTCATCTCTGTCATCAACGTTGGGTTTATAAGCGTGACGATATTTATTATTTTTAAACAAAATAATTCTAGTAGTTATATCGTAATGCGGTAACAATTAGACTACGATACACTACTCCTGTCAAAATATTTTTTCGGTGATGTCTTCCATGTCAGACATAACTTTTTTATGATTTTACTATCGACTTGCCCCGGCTTCGCACAGGTATACTATAAATGTTATATACATAAAAACCTTCCTCTTGAATCATTATATCTATTTAAGAAAACCGCATCAAAATCCGTTGCGTAGTTTTAAAGATTTAAGCATACATAGGGATATTGGGACAGAGAAAGCGATTTTGTTTTATACTATGTAGTGGAGGATATGCTTAGGTCTTTTATTTTATAATACTAATATATTTGATATGAATATATAAGACAGTAACACCGCTCTGGGCGAGTTGCTGCACAGCATACTACCACATCTTTATGACTGAATAACATAATAATTAGATTACCAACAGCAAGCAGGCGATGGGTTCGTCACTTTTCAACGTCAACTACACACTAAGATAAGGCAAAACAATATTTCCCAAATGACTAAGAAACAAAAAGGTGATAATAAAGATAATACTCGAGAATTCCAGCTCCACGTTGTTCCAAGCACAAATACTAGTATAATTTACTTGGATAATAATATTATTACCATCGAGTTTGTGCAAGTTGATAAGCTAGAAAACAAACGTAAATCAAATTATAAACTAGTGACCCGTCTCGGCTTTGCACGGGTATACTATACATGTTAAATAGTACATAAAAACCTTCCTCTTGAATCACTCTACCTATTTAAGAAAACCGCATCAAAATCCGTTGCGTAGTTTTAAAGATTTAAGCATACACGGGGACATAGGGACAGAGAAAGCGACTTTGTTTTATACTATGATGATGATATACAAACGCTGACCCCAAGGAATGAAGGTTAAGAGAAAGATAATTAAATATCTCTGCATAATTTTCTCGAATTGATCTATCACTAGAGTAAGAAAGCAATAGAAAAATATGCAATCCTATGCATATATTGGGTATATGGGTGCTTGTCAAATATAGTATACATAGAATGAAATAAAATATATTAAAAAATATGATATTATACATATAATTTAAATCCAGGAAATTGACAAATACAATCTGATCGGATCAAATAATTTAATTTATACCGTCTCATACTCATAAAGGGAAACAAATGTTATAATTTAATAGCTGTTATAAGTAACTTATAAAAGTGGTTACTCGTAATTACGACTCGTCACATCACAATCAGAGTTGCCAAATTAGTGGATTTTCCACTAAAACTGGTGGTTTTGACCAACCGTTTAATGATAAAATATTGCTTATAGTAGTGGTTGGTGGATAAAAATCGTCACTCACGTCACATCGCGAAAACTTGTGACATGTAAATGTCACGCATTGATAGCCTATTTATCTCAGATGTCTTCTTTATTTTACTCTAAATCAGAGGTTCTTTATTAAAGTCTGACCAAAGTACTATAATTTTACTATCTTTCATTCTCTACATTCCTTTCCTTATATATTTAAAAAATAAACTCTCAAATGGAGTTATATACAATATATTATTTTTATTTAATATGCCTTGTGTGATAAATCACATTTCTATTTTCATACAATACAAATGCCTTAATCATTCCGATTATTCACTGTTGATAACTCTAGTGACCTATTTATTAATCTACTTATTTTCCTGGGCTAAGAGGAGCGCTCTAAATGGAGAAAAGTGCAGGCGTACTCTATTGTAAGAAATGCTCTAAGAACTGTGTAATATCTTTTATTTACAATAACTAAAACATTTTTGAAAGCTGAATGCTAAGCTTTATTACTACTAATAAACGCTTTGTTTACGTGTCATTCTATTCTCATACAAACTGGGAATTGCCTCGTATTATTTTATTATTTTTTTCGTACTCGGAATTTCGTATTTTCGTTGGAAAATTTTATTTAAAGAAATTAAAAATATACACTTCCTGCATTTTATTACTTTTATGAGATTAGAACAAGGCGAACAAGTGGACGGATTTCCTGATGCTAATAAATACACATCTCAAGTAGAAAGGAAATTTGTCTATGCACCAAAAGTAATAATAAAAACATTTATTGTCGTAAAAGAATTACAAAAAAAACAATTAACAGGATACAAATTATAGACTAAATAATAACATATTAATTTCTAAAAAAGTATATTAAATTTAAGCCTAAAAATAAATAGAATGAAAAAAAACAGAAGTGGAATTAATTGCTTATATTTTTTATTTGGCAAAAGGATCGGACTAAGTGATACTGTTTTTC
>DVZL01006899.1:0-11074 GCA_018236625.1 Lasaia peninsularis | reverse complement strand
GGGCTCGGATAGAGAAGCTATCCTTAATTTTGACTGGATAGATAGCACCTATCCGTGTTTGTGAAAATGAAAAAATGAATAGATAGAAATATTAAGAAAACTGCGATAGCTATCTGTCCCTAATCGCTTGTTCGTTATAGAAAACGGCCGTTAGGCAACAAGGTCCTAGTGTTTTGATACTATCGATAATAATACAATGTCTTCTATAAAATTGTAGAAGAGTGGCTCCTGTATATTGAATATGTTATGTTATACGTTATGTTAAAATATGTTCCTGTATATTGAAATACGTCCCGGCGACTTAAAACGGTTGACATAACACATTTTTCAAATTTTTTTAATCTTTTGTGTCTATTTGTCTGTCTGTACCCCGACCGCGATTCAAGCTAAAAATATGAACCGATCGTGACGAAATTCAACTAGCGGGTAACCTATGTTCTGAGGCTGGTTTTAGGCTTTTTTGTACCGGAAATCCTCTGAAGTAAACGACTAAAGGGGAGGGGGGGACTTTTAGCACACATATTCGGCAAATAAATCATTTTCATTTCTTTTTCGTGGAAGAAGGGATCAAGCCAATATCTAAATTTAGCTACAATTGTTTAACGCGTAGTCCGATTCAATTTATTGTTGTGCTTTTTAATGACCGAGAGGCCATCACTAAATCGTGAATGAGGACGCTAGGGCTAGAGTTATCAATAAACAAGTAGACGGCGAGATAATACGACATTATCATCGCCTACAAAAATCATCGATATTACTGGTGTGTTGCTATCTTTTGACCGTGACAAAAGGTCACTTGTGCAAACCTGAACTTCCAAAATGGAAATCTGAAGCTCATACCACTATGCCACCGAGAATCTTTAATAAAAACTTAAATAATATATTTAATGATTTTATAATTAATTCTATTATTCAAAATTATTTTTAACAAACGTATAGGTAATACTATAAATAAAAATATTATTTAATGACTAAATACCTACTTTCAGTGGCGATGAGAACTATATGTATAATCACATGCAATGGTACCCTACTAACATTATAAACGTTAATAAAATTTGTAAGTATGGATGATGTATGTGAAGAATTTTGTAACTCTTTTACGATAAAACTACTAGACTGATTACTACATGAGTTACTTTTTAACCAACTACATTAAAAAGGATATGTTTTTACGCAACAAGTATTATTAATTGCAAAAAATTCTGCTGTTTTAAAGTTATCTATATTACTAAAATACTTCAAAATGGGAAAGGGCGGGCGGAAATCTAGTTATTTAACAAACAACTGTATTCAATAAACAACGACGTCAACATTGTATAATGCGATAATTTGTAATTACACCCGGGGCAAATCTAGACGTATACCGATACGTGATGTTAATATCAACGGAGAAACTCGCGGGGAGTACTTCAGATAATGAAAATCATTTCCATATCTTGAAGATATGGAGATGGCTTCTATATATCTTTATGGGGCAAACTTCTCGCTGATGATTAAATATTTTGATCATTTCATTTGAATTAGTTTAGGAGTTACCCCTTGAAATTACACATTCTATTCGGAACGTAACAAGAAGTTGTACGCGTACGGCTCTTTAAGCTTTCAAACATTCTTGCTTCAGGGTTAGTTAATTATATGCCATATATATTATACGTTATATAGACACGACGTATATATCACAAATACCTGTAGCCCGCGGCTGCCCACGCGTATTGAACTTATTTAGTCCTAGTATTTAGTTTATACAATTTTTATTCCCTTGGGGGTTGACTTTTGATAAATCCCCCCGAGTTGGCCCGGATCGTCTGTGTAGCCTTTCAACCAGCTCGTAAGAGGCGAGCATAGGTTAACTGGGGCACTACCAACATGATCACTGGTGGTAGAGTGCTGTGCAGCAAATCCATTGGGTAGGGATCCGCCGCCTTACCTATTCTTGCCGCTATAATGACATTTTCGTGTTCCGGTCCGGAGAGTAGTGTAGCCGGTATATTTGCACATAAGTTCTAACAGCCCGACCGCAGGACAGCGGCACACCTACAACATCTATGGTGTTTATAGGCCATGGTTGTCTCCAGTTTACCACCAGGAGACCCGTGTGCCAGTCCGCTAGCTTGATCTTGTCTTCTTCATAAAAGGAATCAATGCGCCAATTTTTAAGTTTCTAGCCCAAAGAATATTTTTTAACTTTCTACTAGCCCAAAAATGTATGCATTATATTTATATGTGTAGCTATAATTGGAAGGTAGAAGCTGATGTATATTCCGATATAAGCAGAGGTACATGTGAACCCACGATTAGCCGACAAAATCAAATCCCATGATGTGACAGATGACATATCCGTCGCTATATCGGGCACAAATCCCAAGTTTCCTCACGATGTTTTCCTTCACCGAGAGCACTCGGAAAATATATTTAAGTCAGAAAAACTCATTAGTACGTGGCGGATTTAAACCCGAACTACCGAAATGGAAGTCCACAGGACGTACCATTATGTCACCAATGGTAAATATACATGTGACTATAGACATAAGTGATTGTGTGTCGTCAACCTGAGGATGCGATGTTAGTATAAGATTATGCATAAGAAAATTTAGAGACTACGTAACGAGCACGGAGGTTACGGTGGGAGGCAGCAGTACTTTATATTTGTAACCCTTTATACATACAAAATAGTATAAACAGGCAAATCTTACAACTTCAATTTCATTAATATTAAAAAATATATATTTGAGTATATGTAATGTAGTGCATTAAAAGATAGTTTATTTATTAAACTAGTAGATACAAGATAGGTGTTTTAAGCAATATAACCCTGCGTGATAGAAATACTTCATTTTATGTTAATACCACAAAAAATATATTATTTTATACTTTTAATTTTTGTAGGTACGGCAAAATAAATTCTTTTATCCTGTTGCTTTTAGTGTTTGTTGTGTACAGTACATTTAAACTCCCTAGCTATCACGGTATACGGTACGACGGTACGGTTTATTGTAACTTGGCAACAGACAGACAGACGAACGTATTTTTAGTAATAGGGTCCCATTCTTACCCTTCGGGTCATTATAATCCTCATCCTAGCGTTTTTTCTATTGTTCCTCACATTGGCATGTAGGAACCCACGGTTCTTCTTTCTTTTGTTTCTTCACTTCGCTCTTTGTCTTTGTCTTGTGTCACAATTGTCTTGTTTCACGATATTTAGCCTTAGGGTACGGAACCCTTAAAATTACTATATCAAAGTTACAAATTTCCTAGAAAAGTGTTTATGAGAGATCATTCCATATTACCAATTTACTATTGAGGACTGGAGTAATGAAAATCCTACCAGCCGATACTTAAAATAGAAACTGTCCTTAATAAAAAGGTCGCATTCGAAATAAATAATTCCTCGATTCGAATCGAAAGAGCATATTTGTATAGAGATTTCTCTGGCCACGAGGGGAAGCAGAATACAAATAGGCATATAAACCAAAATAAAATGCCTCCATGTATCGTAAGGGCGTTCGCAGTAAGCTATAATTTACAAAAAGGGCGACATACTTTCAATGGCAATAGAGGCGATGTATTGATGACGTAATCATTTAAAAGCAGTAAAACTGCAAAAAACTCAAGTTTCACAACTATATATTTGTGCGGCTTAGCACCTCACGTCAATGACCAATCGCGAGGCTCGATTTGATTCCCGACGGGGTCAGACATTTCTGTGATGAGCATATTTATATTTTTCTGTGGTCAAGACTCAATATTGTATATTAATATCGTTGACTACATATTCCCACAACAAGAGGTAAATATGTTTCATTTGTTCATAGACAATTTGCTTTTTTTTTGTTTTTGTGCTTATTTCAAAAAGTGCGATATCAATTGTCTTTATAAAATGTATATGGAACCTCCTCTGAAGTATGACTTTTACAAAACAATAATCATGAACATCCATTAGGAATGAACAGTCGCGTAACAAACATACAGACAAATTGAAAACCTCCTCCTTCTAAAATCAGTTCAAAAATAAGACAGTCTAATATAAGAGTTACTTAGGCTAACAGAAATGCAAATTATAATAAATCCTCAATGTTCCGCTGACGCAGCGTTTACTCGGGGCTTGTCGGAACCAAATTGACTTGTTTGATTTATATCACGAGACATGTTTGTGCCGGAATGTCTTACGTCAAATAACTAACACATAAAAATGGATTGTCAATTCAAACATAATTATTATTTATAAATAAATTCACATATATATTGGAGCCTCGGGGTCCTTGTGATGAATACCGGAGTATTTGTATGATGTTTCGGAAACTTTTGACACCACCCTCGAATAATACCTCCACGTTCATTAATCTCTTCATGCAAACACGCCGGTTTCTGAGACTTCTGATACCACCCTAAGATAATACTCGAGCTATTTGGTCGTGGAATACCAACCAAGTTCTCCCCGGATACCTACATGGATCCACTTTCTCATTGTATATCTGTTTTGCCAATATTTCCTTTTTCGTTATTTCTATATGACCGAACCATCGAAGCGTGCCCTTTCTCATATTTACACCGACACTTTTCTTTCAACCCGACTCTTTCTTGGTCACACTATTATGAATGCGTTCTCCGAGCGATACTCCACAAATATTGCGGAGCGCATTTATCCTACTTTCATGCTGCTTCTGACATATCCAACTCTCACTTCCATAAAGTAACGTTGGGATAAGCACTGAGTTGTGCAAAGCGAGTTGAGCTCTATAGCTTCGCATTTCGGTTTGAAGTAGCTTACCCAACGCTTAATTCACTCTATTCCCAGCACTCACTCTCCTTTCTATGCCTGCGGGGTACCTTCCATACAAAAATATTTAGATAAGAATAAGTATTTTTGCTGTTTACTTCAACAGAGTGACACGGAAATTGAAGTCGGGCTTTTCAATTTTACTGCATTTTAATCAGTAACGTAATTGTTACCGTCAAACGAAAACTGGAAAAATTGAAACTATTTTATCCCCACCCAAAACGTTTCAAGCTAGTTCATTAACAGACAGGCTGCCCAAAAAACAAAATATCTATAATATAGAAAAACAGGAACAAATTATTATTTATTCATTAGAAACGTAGGCGGCGCACGTTTCCAATACATAACTCGCATAATTCGCACAAGGATGCTGCGTAGCCCCACAAAACAATAGCAGATTATCGAACAAAACGACGTAAATAGTCCTCATGTAGGGAGGGCAGAGGGTCCGCCGGATGACCCGCCCGCGACTCGAATACCAGATGAGGTGACTCGCCTCGGTCCACCGACCACTTGGGGTTTTCTTAAGTGACCTATAACCGAAACCAATTCCGATATATGTTCAATGTTCACCGTCATAAACTATGTCAACGTACAAGGCCAGAATGGAATAAACCTGAACCTTTTGTTATTCATGACGACGATGAGAATAAATCGTTGAGGATCCGAGATATTAGGTTATTTTGAATTATTAATGCGGATGAATGACTGCGGCTAGGGTAGAATGAGGTTGGTGTCCCACAGAAGAAATAAGAGATACAATTATTAAACTATAGCATTTAAAACAAAAAAAACACAATTATCAAGTCCCCAGTACACAATGTTTCAAGATGATACACCAACATTCTATTGTCATTAATCTCCATGTTTTTATAGTCTACAAGTCTGAAATATATCTAAAACTAAATGAAATAACAAACAACCCAATCCTAAACTAATCGCCTAAACGCTCGAAAATGCGTTTAGTTGTAATTCAAGCACGTTTAAGGACTTCCCGAAAGTTGTAGTCGAATCCAGGAATTCGACAAAAATGAACGTTCTACAACAAAAAAGATATTTTAAATTTTTGTAAGGATTACATTTGAGAGCCGAAACCTGGTTTCAGAGTATCTAATAAGATGTTACATATAATTTTACTTTCAATTTCAATAAAATGTGAGGTAAGAAAACATCTCATAATCCTCTGGTCTAAGACTTCTTTTTTAAGGGGATGTTTTTTACCATAAAACGTTCGCGTTAAGAATGCAATGTATAATCAAGGTAAAGTATTAATTAGGATTTTTTTCAACACGCAATCGCTTCTTGTGAAAGAATTATTTCAACCGGACACTGTGGATTTGATTTTCGAATTATCAGTGATTTAATTAGTTAATTTGCCCGCGGATGACGATGAAAGACAACAATCTTAACGCTAATGTACAATGATGCCAAATATAACAAATATCGAAAGCTCTTGAGTAGCGAAGCTTCCAAATGCAAAACATAATATTAATAGAGTAGTGAACGTGTATCGTAAAAGTTTAGTAGAGGAAAACCTCTCTAAAGCTACTATTCAATGACGTCAACTGCACATCCGGCGCAAATTCAAATTTCTTTGTAAAAGTAGATGCTCGGGAAATTGTTGCTACCAAAAGGATATTTTAGAGGAACTTAAGACTACGTACGAGACGAGTATTGTGGAAAAGAGTTTCTTAGACACGTTTCACTTAAACACGTAGAGGAGCCTTCCATTGAGGATTGTTGTGGTTGAATTCCTTGTTCTACTTAGGCAAGCGAGATTTATATTTTCTTATCTCAGCGTTTTAACGGGACTTGAAATAGTAGTTTTGTAAGTCGATTCGGACAGGGGATTTAGATGCCATTGGATTTTCGTCTCAAGTTCTATTTGTTACTGCTTTATGTAAAAGCTTAAAAAAGAAGCTTTATCATTTTAAGTGCAATATAATATAATGATTTTATTATTTTTATCGTGGAAAAAAATAAACTAAGTATATATATTTCGATTGTGCAACATTTTTTTTTTCAATGAAAAATAAAAACGGAGCCATTTGGCAGTTTTCGATGAAATGTAACTTTGATTTGAAGTTGGATTACTACTCTTTAATTAGTTACAACGCTAAAGTATGAAAAGGCAAAAAAAAACAACAACTTGTAAACTTTTATTTTCTATAAATCATAATAATGCAATTTCACACATTTCAGACTGAGAAAGATCGCGGATTTTTTTCAAATCATATTTCGTTGTGTTTACTGAAATATACAGCATATTTTTTTTAGTTTTCCACTCTCTAATTTTAAAAGTAAGAGAAGGTTAATCGCCTATTTCAAAAAATTCACTTTTAAAAAAATTGTTTTAATCTCAAATGATTTTTTAAACACATGTTATTGTCAACCCGCACGTATAGTTTTGTTAACAGAATAGTTTTGTAGTTTGGTATCATCATTTGAAAACAAGAAACTTCAATAAATGGTTCAATGAACCGTACCGGTATTGGAGAAGACCGAATCTTTAGAGGTCAGCCCTACCTTTGGCAAAACAAATATTGTATTAATTTGTACCGAATTTCCCAGGACACGATTTAACAATGTGAAAATATCTTTGTTAACTGTCCCGGACGTAATTTTACCGGACGCGTTTACAGTAGACATTTTCAAAATAATGTATAGTTATTTTGAAAATGTCTATTTTAACCCGTGTTGGTCCGGATACCCTGTGTAGAATATACCAACTGTCTTCCTAAGACAGGTCAGGCAGCTCGTAAGAGGCGAACATAGATTAACTGGGTTACTGCCACTGCCACAAATTACCACTGGTAGTAGAGTGCTGAGCAGCAACTCGCCCGAGTAAAGATCCACCGCTTTACCTATTCCTGCTGCCATAATGACATTGCCCTGTTCCGGTCCGGATTGTAGGGTAGCCGGTAGACATGCACATATGGTCTAACAGCCCGACCACAGGGTAGGCCACGGTGGTCTGTTACCACCAGGAGACCCGTGTGCCTGTTGGCTATATTATCCCATAAAAAATACATCCTTCCTCGGACATTATTTTTACAACATTTTAGTAAGCCATAAAAATACCTCATATACATAAAAATTCGGTATAATCGATGGAGGAGGTTGACACACAAAACCAAGATTTTTATATGTTTTATGTTATAAAGCGGAAAGATTTGTTTGTTGGTTTGCACTGAATATGCTCCGAATCTGCTAGACTGATTTGCAAAACAATTAAACTCTTAGAATCCTACAATGCCTTGATGAACATAGGCGATAGCTTTGTTAAAAACCCGTACGAAGTCGGAACGGGTCGCTAAATATTTACTGACACAAATGTCATGTCTAGTGACATTATACTCCTATTTACATATAAGTTACTCGAATATATAATATACATAATAATAGAAAATAAAATAAATCGTCGTCGTATCGTCGCGCCAAAACCCCGAAAAGGTAAACAGCCGACGATATTAGGTCCCACGATGTGACAAGTGGCGGAGTCTGTCGCCATATCGGGCACAAATCCTGGATTTCCTCACGATGTTTTCCTTCACCCCAAGAGCACTTAGAAAATTTACTTAAGTTTGAATAAGTCTTTAGTACCCGAAGAAGCCTTATGCGCGTACCGCTAGGCCACTGCGGCTCTTATATATAAATAGAAAGGTATAGAAGGATATTATGACTCGACACTAAGCTGCCACAGCTTGTGGCAATAAACAGGTAAGGCGGTCCCTGTGTAAAAATGTGGAAATACCTGAGAGCAACGCGATCTTATTGTATTGGAAAACAAAGACCCTACTAATATTACGGTGGCGCGGATAAACAGCGCGACACCGGGTTTCTGTTAAAAAATAAAGGCGCGCCGAGTTCCGAATAAATGGGGGCGATAAACAGGAGGATTCGTAGCGAGCTGGGGGTCGATATCGAAATACATTATTCCCCGATCCCAGTGTTCCGATTCAAATTGAAAGAGCACCTCTAACATGAGATTTCTCAGGCGGAGAGTGGGCACAGAATATAAATCGGCGCATAACCAGAAATGGAAAGGTTCTATACACGTTTCGCGGCGAGTACTCTTTATTTTTAATGTTTGTCTAGTTCAAACAAAAGCTCTGGAAAACACAAAGTAAGCATTATCAATGTTTTGTTTGAAACTAAATATTTTTATTTTCTCAGATAATACCCTGATATGTGTTTAACCGTCGTATTTTAATGTTTCTCTTTAACAGGAATAATTTGAATTACGGCAGAAAAAGTCTAAGTCTATTTTCTGACCAATCAGAACGGTCGGACTTGTATTTCAGACAAACGAACAAACCAATCAGAATGGTCGGACTTGTATTTCAGACAAACGAACAAACCCAATGGTGGTAGAGAAATTGCTACAGTTTTATTATGACCCGCCATAAAAAAACTATGACCATATTTTCTAGGCTTACCCTATCAACTTATACAATATATTTAGGGAAAGAGAATTCATAACACAATGGCTATTGGCGGTAATTCTGCTGCGCGCGAAGTAAAGTTATTTTATGATATGGTTACCTAACAGATATTATTGAACGAGACATTTCTACAGACACTTATTTTACATCTTCTAATATGCCAATTAAAAGCCGTTCAAAGATTTTTTTTTAGATTATATTCTCAATAATTTGACAAAATTAAAATGTTCCATCTGTTTCATTTTTGCTTTTCCGAGAAAGGATAAGATAAACAAAAAATAACTTTTGTAGCATGCAGCAGAACAATTTAAACATTGATTATCATCGTCACGTAAACATTTATCCCGGTTATTATTGATACATATATACACACATATCTTCACACCAAATTTCTTGTGAGGTAGGCAGAGTTTTATAGAGTAAAGTATCAAGTTCCAAATGTCACGATTCCTACATACTTGCCTAGCCTCCTCCACATTCATCACCCTCGGATAATACATCTATGTCAACCTAACTCCCCGGATATTTTCTGCATCAACATTCACATTGTATTCCTTTTTTTGTTTATCTTTTATTCTTCATTCATTTATCTTTCATTCTTTCCTCAATATTTTTCCTTCACTGTAAGACTACTCAGAAAATTTACTTAAATTAAAAAAATACTTTAAATTAATACACGTCGGGGTTCGAACCTCCAGTATCCGAATGGAAGGCCAAAGCACGAACCGCTAGAACATTGAGTCTTTCAAATTCCAAAATGAACATAATCCGATGAGTCGGCTGACGCAGTTCGACACATTAAACCGAACGAAGGCATATGTCCTATTTTTGTTACTTATGCAGCAAAAATGGGCCATCCTCGTTCGCCGCCCCTCATCGAGTATTCTGCCCAATTCGCAACACGCCCTGTCGATATTTACGTAACAAACGTCTTTGCTGACTTTATTTGCCTGTCTCTTATTCCAGTTATACGAATGATGAGTTATATTTTTATACTACTGTATAGAAGCAAAAAAGTATTTCAGTAGTAAATATTATCTATCGAAGAAGAAGCCGAGAAGGTTATCAATGTTACTACGTGGTTTTTTGGACCCAAGATTGCGATAACCTCGATAACTATGAACCGATTTAAAAATATTTCAATAATGAGTTTCGCGTAGCTCAATGGACCACGATTTCCTGTTTCTGTGGTATAAGTTTAATGGCAAATGACTCAGTATTTTTCTGAAGTAAGAACATAAACTACAATGATGTTCATCTAGCTAGTCGACACGTGACTAATAATCTTAGCTGAGCAAATTAACACAAGTACCACGTATTGTGAATAATACTATTTGAACCGGAATCATCCCCATGATAATCCGTTTTCTTATAAAAAAAACGTCAATAAATAAAACCTAAAGCTCAATGGCGCTAAACACTATTCAGTTTTTGATTATGAGGTATGAAGCTCTCCAGATACTTAGAGATAACCGTTATCTATAGACACCATAGGTACGTCGCTGTCCAGAGACCGGGCTCTTAGATCATAGTGATCAGTATACCCCTCGACGTCATTATAGCGGTTCGGATAGGTAAGGCAGTGGATCCCTAACCGAGCGAGTAACTGCATAGCACTCCAACTGAATGACCGAGCTTGAGATATAAAAAGGCTATTATAATGTTGCAGAATATGTAGATGATAAAAATGCTTGAGATAAATCGCTCCTCTTTCCAATCTCTTTTAACGTTGTGTAATGCAACTATTATAACAAATAATAATATAATAATAATAATATTATAATATATTTACTAGGTGGTAGAGTCTTGCAACGACTCGCCCGGATTGGTACTACCGCCTTACCTATTG
>DVZL01006898.1:0-11074 GCA_018236625.1 Lasaia peninsularis | reverse complement strand
ATTGGAGATTACACTCTTAACACCTATCTGTACGCAATTTTAAGCCTCTATCCCATTCTCATAGCGCTGGCTATCTCTTTTGACATTTTCAACTCACAAAGCTAACAGAGAGGTTAACCATTTTAGAAAGAGTTGGCAATGCTAAATATTCTGGCTTCATGATTTATACCTTTAGGCATTTAATATATTCTAAATACTCAAGTTCTAATTTAATATGTGTGCTACAAGTCACAGCAATCGTACAGATAATAAGAACATGGTGCTGCGTTGGTTCCCACGCTACAGAGTGAGAGAGCAAATATATATCAACTTGAACAGTAGCCAGAAATCTGGGATAACCATTCCGAGGGCGATCTTTTATCACCACTCCGATCATTAACTAGATCAGTGATTCCCAATTAGTTTTTCCTTTACCATTCGAACGAACGAATCTAAAACCCGCCAAACTCTTGCGAACTTGTAATTTCATTAATAATTTCATTGTCAATATTTATAATTAAATCTCATGATGGACATAATATTCGTTGTCCTAAGCGAGTAAAGCGCATTGTTTTAGTCCTTTAATGTATTTGTGTAATTTTAAAAGATATCGCGTTAAAAGTACCGTATTACCGACAAACCTGAAGTTATTTGAAGATGTAATAAGTAATACAGATGACATGTAATAAAGGAACACAGTCAATGATAATCTATACGAATAAATAAAATTGTAGTCTATATGTTATATTAAAATACCCTTTTTTTATTAAATGCATATTATGTATGTTTACAAGGTACTTATACCAAATTTTTGTCTGTCTACCTACCCGCTCACTCTGAAACAGCTGGACCGATTTTGACGGTACTTTCACTGGCGCACAGCTGATGTAATAAGGAATTGCTTAGGCTACTATTATATATATTTTAGAAATGTATAAAATAAAATCATTAAATAAAAACACGGGCGAAATCACGGTACAACTAGTAAGATAATAAAATAAAACACTATACAGTGCAGTAATACAATACTGTTTATACAATGCATACAAATATGTAATAATAGAAACATAAATAGTTGTAGTTTTCGAGTCAAGTTCAGTTGACATCAACAAGGTTTTCATTATCTAGATTACATTTTCCGATCCCCAATAGTCTAAACTGGTGAACACTTAATTAGTTCGACCTGCGACTATTTTGCGAATTAAAAGAGTTCTCCAGTGTTGTTCTTGGTACATGTCTTTTGTGTAGATTAGGCCATCTGCCTTCCTACTAGGCAGATCTTAAGAGGCGAGCATAGTTTAACAAGGTCATTTCCAACTAGACCACTGGGTGGTAGAGTATTGTGCAGCAATTTGCACGGTTGGGGATCCACCATCTTACCTATTCCTGCTGCCATAATGACATTGTCGTGTTCCAGTTTGGAGGGTAGGGTAGCCGGTAGACTTGCACATCAGGCCTAACACCCCGGCCACAATACAGTGACACACCTACAACATCTATGGAGTCTATAGGCCGCGCTGGTACGCTGTCCTATTCCATAAAAAAGGAAGATAGTGAAAACAGGTCTTCAAGATAAAAATATATGGTTAAAAATGTTCATAGTGTACTATTGGAGGACTACTAACGTAGTGCTTAATACTGTTTACTGGACTAATTAACTGAAGACCTACTAATTAGATATTAAATACATTACAGCTAATACTTTAATACCTCTGTTATTGTTGCTGGGCGCGATAGATAAGTGTAATAATTATGATTTTAACTGCAGCTGGTTAATAGTTAGCTAGCTAATAATTATGATCCAAAGAGCCTCGGTGGTCTAGTGGTACGAGCTTCGGATTTTCGGGTTCGAACCCCGCCATGTACAAAGGAGTTTTTTTCTATCTTAACTACATTGTCTGAGTGTTCTTACGGCGATGGAAAACATCGTGAGGAAACCCGGGATTTGTGGCCGATATGACGACGGACTTGCCGCTTGTCACGTTATGGGACTTAATATCTAAGTTACTTATGGGTACATGAGTACATCTGCCTACCCTTTTGTGGGTATGGGCGTGACGATATTTATTTATTTGTTAAAATTGAGAAACATGTAGCTAAGTGATGCTGACAGTTCTGCGGTCTGATTGTTCAAGTTTCATTATCACTTGTTTGTGGTTATATACAATACCCTAAAACTCCACATCAGATTGTTTTCTGCCCAAGTTTGATAACATTTTTCGAACATTGACACATTTTGCCTTTGTATCGTTAGCGAAAGAGTCACAATCTTGTAAAGATTTGTTATCAATGGTTATCATACAAAAAATGAATTGTTTTTAAATTATCTGAATTCTCAAAACAAAATGTGATTCTATGACACCTATTACTAGACGACATTTTGACGTGAATAAGCAACGTTTTGTTACCCACTCGACCACAGAGGAGATGATGTACGTGTATATATCAATAATAATAGCAATATATACGTTGTAATTCCAGGAGGCGTTAAAGAAGAAGCAGCAGCCGCCGGCGACGACGCCGTCCGCCGTGTCGTCGTCGTTCGTGCCGGCCGCGCCCGCGCCGACGCCGCTCGCCGCCGCCGCGCCCACAGTGCCCGCCCTGCCCGCGCAGCAGGCGCATACAGACGTGAGGCCAAACTTCTTTTATTCGCTAACCAACAAGTCGTATTACTAACAATACACAGCTCATACTTTATTTCATATATGGTACCTCATTGTTGTCCAAATAGCTTTTGTTTAAAATGCGATCGGTTGCGTTTCCAATGTAAGGTAAGGCTTTGATGATTAAGGGCGTCCATTAATTACGTGAGGTATTTTTTAATAGTTTTCTGCCCCTCCCTCCTTCCTCTTCTGTTTCTAGTGAGATAGCCTGATATTTCTCCCCCCTCCCCCTCTCCCCCATATACCCCTCTCATACCCAATTCTAACGTGAGACTTTTTAGAATATATATGTAATGTCAATTATCAAACGACACCCTTCTCCTTTTAAGATCTCGCGTAACTAGTGGACGCCCCTTTCTGATATTACGTTAACTACATTTACCTATTCTGCGTATTAGAACATTGAGTGTGACATTTCAATAGAAAAGAATAAAAAATAATTAGGCAAAGGCAGTTCTTGTGACGCGTCTATATAATTTTCAAATTTACTATCTGATCGGAAGACGGCCGCACACTGTGAAGATACGGCGAAACTCAGATTGGCTAATATGTCATATAGAATGCTCGTTTAGTGATTAAAAATAGTGCATCAGTACAGTCTGTACATGTCGCGGACGGCAGCATCACGCAACAGTCACCACGGTCATGGCCGTCGTGTTGAAGCCAACAAAGATTTCGCTTCAATACTACCATATTTAATAGCGCAAAGGTCACAAAAAATCAAGGCTCAGCGGAAATTAAACAACTCGGGTTCATAAATCACGTGTGCGGTAAACTTTGCACAGTCGATTTAATGATATGGTGATTTTTATTTACTCACAAAATTATTGTGATTATTTCCTATACGCACGCCGATTTAGTGTTACGTAGATACAGCAGAGTATTCTACGATCTAAACAGAATGAGTTAGAAGGTACTGTATCTTTAACATAAAAAATACTACTTTAATTTTGTTATGTCGTGAATAACATGAATACTTGGTTTCGTTCATATTTTAGAGATCAGTATTAAATCAATTGCACCAGATTTCGAATAAAAAAAAAAGAATCATTAAACTCTGTTCATAAAGGACGAAGTTGTCCGCGAACACATATAAAGCATATACACGGTAGAATTGAGAAACCTCCTTTTTAGGTCGGTTAAAAAAATTAGCAATTTCAAATATTGTTTATAAATTGTAACAATACGAATTATAAATGATTTTACGAGTAACGTGTACGCGTTCTAAAGTCACTTATTTAAATTAATTTAAAACATTAGAAATTATTCAATTACAATGGAAAATATTTAATTGAGGGAGAGTGGGGTAAACTTGACGTAGGTTTCAAAATATATGAACTAGTAAATTTTAGAATTATGTAGACGCGTCAAAAGGTCCTGTTATTAATGGGATAAGTGAGCGAACAGTCACACAGTTTTCCTAATAATAAGAGACAACCGTCGCTATAGACACCACAGATGTTGTAGGTTACGGTTGGGTAGGTGCGGTGCTGTCCTGTGGACAGACTGTTAGGCCTGATTTGCAAGTCTACCGGCTATCCCACTCTCCGGACCAAAAAACGACAATGTCATTATCGCGGCAGGTATATAGATAGGGTGGTGGATCTCTACCCGGCCTAGTTACTGCACAGCACTCTACCAACAGTTCATGTTGGTAGTCATCCAGTTAACCTATGCTCGCTCTTACGAGCTGTGTGGTAGGAAGGCAGATCGTCTTCTACATAGGGGACCCGAACCGACGCGGAGGAATTCTATTCCATTCTAAAATATAATAAAGAGTAATAAAATAAATTTTCCGAAAAATTAATATTAAAATAAAAAAAATCGAGTATTCATCTCACACAAATGTCTAAATTAAAAAAAAAATACCAAATGTATTCTTTGTATTCTGTGCGGGTAATAAAATTTTAATTGTAGTATACTACCATAATATCGTGCTAATATTAACATCATAAATGTATTTAAACATTGCTTGGAATAATTAGTTAGCGGATGTCTTCACATAGCGAATATATTTTAAATATTAATGTTTTTTGGAGAAAAACGAATCGCCGTTTGCGTCGGGGCCGACGACTGCATGGACATTATTTTTATGGTGCGTAGTATCGAAAGTACAATTTTAGACTGTCTTTCCGGTGCTATTATATTTTAGATTAATAAATTAAAAGCTGCATAAAACCGACTTCATCTTCTCTATGATGTATCAGAACTTAATGAAATAGAAATGAGACCACACGGGAAATATCAGCTTTCGTTTAAAAAATGAAACATTATAAAATCGGTTCACCCAGTCGAAAATTTAGAGGTAACGCAAATAATAATAATAATAATAATATATTGGACAAATTACACAAATTGATCTAACCCCAAAGTAAGCAAGTTCTGTTTGACATCAATACTAACACATAGAAATACTTATCTATCTAAGTATTTCTATGTGTTAGTATTATTAATAAACATATAGACCAGGAAATACACACGTTCTCCCCTCAAATTCTTCTCTCCGTCGGGAATCGAACCCGAGCCTTGCGGTTATTCGATGGTGTAAGGCGGTCATAAATAAAAAAAAATATAGTCGAATTGACAACCTCCTCCGTTTTCTGTCGATTATAAAACGAAATTGCGCCAAGCGTCTTTGTATACAATGTTTTATATTTATATATTGTATCTTTTGTGCATTTGGCTGCGTCTGCTTGTTAAAGTTATTCAGCTCTTCCGTCCGAACCCGTTTAAATAATTGGGATAAAGAGTAGCCTAACTATTCCCGGACACAAAATCATACGAAAACAACGCTCCGTTGCGTATAATATCCGTATGTCGTAGGGATAACAATGTATTTTTTTGTAAAGATTTGTTGATAAATCTTAATTTCTATTTAAATTCGAAAACATGAAATTATTAAACTAATGCATTTCTCTACTTATTCAAAAAACATTATAATATATAAGATTTCATTTTTGTCTTTATAAAATATAATTCTTGATCATTATAATATAACTGTAGTGGTACAGTAGTGCTACATTATTTTTTTATCCGCGTTGTCTTTGAGAACAAAGACTCAAATTGATTTAAAACTAATCATTTGAGTTCAAATTAGAATAATTTGTATTTGACATGTTGGCTTTAGCGTCTTGGCTGCTATTATTAGATCAGCTCAAGTCTCAATGTTGCCTTATTCTTGTCACCCAACGTTTTTAGAAGAAACCAACTTGCTCGATCTAAATTTTGTGATGACAAATAAAAAAAAGCAGTATTTTCAATTTTATTGTTTAATGTTCCTATTAAAATAAAATTATTTTGAGTTGTTTTTTTCAAAACAAGCTTTTATCTGTGATTTTAAAAATAGTATCTAGTTTTTTTATCATATTTGTTTCGGCCATCCCTTTTGACATAATTACGGTATATACAATATACATACATATAGCAGTAGTATAGAAAAAATATATATTATGTTCAACAGTTGGACTTGTTGGATACAATAGTAGGGCAAGTAGTAGTAGTAGTAGCATGCATAAAAATCACTAAAATAACCTAAAGTCTTTTCATTTTATCGTTCGTTGCTGCTAAAGATTGAAATTCGCTTCTTAAAGCAGTATTCCCGGAAAATTACAACCTAGTTTTCAAGGTCTATCCTATATTGAATAGGCTTCTTCTAGCTTAGTATGCTTTCACTACCGATAAAAAAAAAAACTAACATTTTCTTTACGTACCAACTCGCTTATGTAAAACCTTAACTGTAACAATTAAGCAATATTTCATGAAGTTTATTATTGAACAACATTTCATGCTACGCTGTTACGTGTTACATATTTGTAGTGCGGCAATTACAATGGATCTTCGGCACGTACGGGTTGCATATTCATCAGACAAGGCCATCGCCGCTGGCGACTTCCGCACAGAATACCATTTGTACGGTGTAGTGTTGTGACGTCATTGATTTTTTAATGGTTTAGAAATTAAAACATAATTAGAAAGGTGGATCTGTTTTCTGGTTTGATTATTTATATTCTAAACTAGATGTCGCCTATGTGCTCAAGCGAAAACGGTGTTCGAATTTGACGCACGAGGGCCCGGATTCGATTCCCAGGTAGAGCAGCTTGTGAGTTTTTTCAGTTTGAAAAACATAGCCTGAGATTGTATTTATGCCCGAAATGGCGACGGACTTTGTCACCTCTCATATCATGGGTCCTTATAACATGCGCTAATGTTGGGTACATACTATACATCGCCGCCTACCCCTTCGGCGAAATGGACGTGACGATATACGATGAAAATAACTTGATTTACATTGAAATGTATATTGAAAACTGGAGTTATTTTAGTCGTAATAGGTTTTTTGGTTCACATAAGCTTTTACCTATTTCACCTCTTTGGGGGTTAAATTTTGCATAATAAGAGGTATTCATCTGCGAAATTCAAAGTTTTCATCCCTAAGGTTTTAGTCCGTGCGTTGGATACAACAATTGATCGCATTTGCTTTTTTATATGCAGATATTATAAGTCTTCTGTAATCACATAACTTTCTGGGCTGTAAGCCCATTTTGATGTTAAAAAAACTGTATATTTTTGTGACGACATTTTTCGTTGTTTTGGTAACTTGGCAATGACGTCGGTGATAGCGTATCATAATATGATTTCTTATTAAAAACAGATTCTAGGAAAAAAGTAAGTCGCAGTAGTGTAATAAAAATTGATGTTTATGTATTTTTGTGAGTCGGCAGATTCTCAAGCGTTTTGTTTGTTTATGAATGAAATTTTAACCTAAAATAACTTTAAATTAAAAATTAGTTTTTTTTTATTTATAGTCGTGGCGTAGATTGAAAATGAAAAAAAAAACAATGTGTGTTAGAATTTATTAAAAACTACTTAATTTCACACCAACCAACATCGAAAGTCATAGTTGAAAAAAAAATAAAAGAAAAAGTATTTTACCATAAAAAACATTTGGGTTTTTTAAAAGCACTTATTGATTGTGAACAGTTTCATACGTGCAGCGATTAAAAAAAGTGCTATAAATAAAAAGCTAAGTACATACGATTTTTTTTTCATTTGAATCCAGTGGGAACCCGAGATCCTCTTTCTGACTTTTACTTTTCCACATCGCTTGGTATTCAGCAGCCCTAATAGTTTATCTTTTGGCAGATATGTCTTGTTCCACGACATCTAGCCAGCCTTTCTTGGATCGACATTTTACTTATTTTTTTACGTGTGCTTTTAGACATTGTCTTCCACCGCCCCTTTACATGAAACATGACTACCATCAAATCTTTCTTGCAATAGTAGAAAAGTTATTATTGTGATAATCACCAAATTTTTGTCAGTATCATGCCAACTCTGAATTAAATAGTATATTAAATATTTAATACGTCTCGTGATATTGCGAAAATCGACAGCCTCGCCAGCTGCCTCGTGCCTCCGTGCGGCGGACATGAATATTTTAGCTGAGGCGGTAGGTGTTAACCCCAAATTTGTGTGAATTGTTATTCCGTTTACGATCGCCAGAATAACTAATCAGTTTTTCATATAATTTTGGCAGTTATAATAGAATTATAATTTCTAAACTACGTCACAAAGGAGTTTCTCAATTCGTCTGTAGGTATGATATTTGTTACGCGACTACTCCATAAGTTTTCAATGGATTGTAATGATGTTTTTGTTTTTTATGATAGATTATATTTAACCACAACATTGCAATGAACCAAAAAAAAATGTCTTACAAGACATGACAATGAACTTGAAGTCGGCTTTTTGCAGTTTTACTGGGTTTTAATTATTAATGTTTATTAAATATTCGTTGTAAGTGTGTACATACATAGTACAATGTTTCAAAATAAGTTTTTGTTTAATATGCTCAAAAGCTGCGTGGTATCTAGATAGAAACTTGAGCGCATTATGTTAAAAATATCGGAGACATCAATCGGTAAACTTTATATAATTTTAACTTATTACGTTTCACTGTTTACGATTAAATTGAATCGCTCTTTAGATTTTTACACACAACTTTTTACTATAACAAATACGAATGAATGGACGGGAGTAATAATACTGGCACAAAATTAAAATTGTATCTTTAAAAACGGAAAGTGTCAAAAAGACGTTGTTTTAACGAGATTGGTGATTTATGTATTTTTAACTATATTTTATAGTATTTTATTGCAGTAAAAATGTGATTTTTTAAATTATTTTTTTACAATACTCGCCCATAGTCAAATTCATTTAGTTTAAACAAAATGCTAACTATACAGTGCCTTGTAAACCGATGTTCTGAAATATAATGGAAGATGATCCCAGCAAAAAAGAATCGAAGGGTAAAAGGATTGTGAAGAAAGCCACACGAAGAAACAGCAAGTCAAGCAACAATAGCCAGAATTCCACTCTTGAGCACAGTGCCAGCGTGTCTCGATCGAAAAGTTTTGAAAGTAAACGCCAGTCCATCGACAACGACAGCACACCACTACCAACACCGGATGGTAGCACAGACAAAGCTGGACATAGCAACAACGTACCTAGGTCTAAACTAGACGATAGAACTAGGACACACAGCAAACGTTCACGTGATGCTCTCTCTAATCTGGGGAAAAAGAAGATAGTAGACATCAATGAAGACCTCAATGAAGTATTCGAAGAGACTACCAGCCAAGCTGGACAGGACTCTAAACGGTCATCGAATCTTGCTATTAAGGAACCTCCTGAACTTGGCGGTATTAAAAAGAATTTAAAAAGGGTTGGTCTGTCCGTAAAATGTATTTACAAACCAACGTTTAAGCACTTTTAAAAACATATTATTCAACACTTCTCAGTTTTTTTTGTTGACCTTTATGTGAATAATTTATTATTCTTTAGCAGGTATAAATTTCGTGGTTTTAGACATCTTATTTACTTGGGTTTGATAAAGCCAAACTTTATAATGTATTTTTTTTTCAATTCTTTTATGCAAGGTTTTAGTGCCTTTTGTTTGACGAAATATTTACCGCTAGCGATATTTATTTGCCGATAGTGGATTAGTAACAATAAACACACAGGCAAGCATCGTCGTCAATTTGTCTGTTTTCAAGATATGGAGTGGACTGCAAAATAATCGCCAATAGACAATTCTGATATCAAGAGAAATGTATAATCTTTAACTGGTCAGTTTTTTGTTTGTTTGGATGCATCCATTTTGCATTAGTAAATGAATTTGAAAATATACAAACATCTTGCAGTCATAACAAGTTATTTATGTTGTCTTTATGTCAATTTCAGAAATTAGAAGAAGAGAGCCCGGCAGGCACAAGTGGAGCCAGCACCGGCGCCTCAGACACTGACGCTGATGACAAAGACCCCAGCAAAGACAAAAAGAAAAAGAATAGATGTGCGGTGTGCCGCAAGAAGGTTGGACTTACAGGTATTTCGCATATTTACATGCGTATATTTTAATATTTGCATAAAACACTTTTACTGCTCTACATTAGTTTAATTAATTGTAAAACAATGTCTTGGTTTCGTTTTTGCAACATTTTCCCGAGTCATTGTATGAATGTTCTATGTAAATATCTATGATGAAGTTTAGTGATGGTTACTAGTGAGAGGACTATAGTAGGTATATATTATCACTTGTAGGATGTTAACAATGTCCTTTTTTTGGTGATAAAATAGTGATGAGTCAAATTGTTCTATTGATGCCAAGATACTGTGGCCTATAAACACCATAGTTGTTGCAGGTGCAACGCGGTCCTGTAGCCGGGCTGTTAGGGCGAATGTGCAAGGCTTGTAATTTACAAAGACCCCTCTTCTCTTTCTTAGCATCTGCTTGTTTTTGGCTTTTTTGTAATCATTACCAAGATCTTTTTGTTAATTTGTTACTATTTCTATGAAAACTTAAAATTAGTTCAGTACTTTCTTAGATGCTGTCAACCACACAGACAACATAATTATTGTTTTTGGTTTTAGAAACAACAGACTTTTTTTTAGAATGTTCTTAAATGTTCATATAACGTCATGATTTTATTTTGTATTTAGAATGTTACTATTATTCCTTTTCGACCATGAAACATCTTATTAGTGTAAATGGTAATAACTTGCATGTAATTCAAAGTACAGTTTATCTGTTATCTCACAATATTATCAATAAGGCTTACTAAACGTCTATCACGAAATTATCTATTACATGTCTTATCTAGATGTACTTAGTGGACTTATCACATTCACATATTCTGTAATTAAAATCTGACTGCTATACTAAATATTTCCTGATTAGTTATAATATGAAAATATAATTCTACATGTTTTTTGTATAGACATTATTGTTTGCCTTTGTAGTGTTAACCCTATTTCGATTTTAAGACCTTTTTTTACGTATGGAAATTCTCATGGACACCCGTGTTGGTCCGGGTTCCGTTGTAGAATAGGCCAACTGCCTTCCACCCAGGCAGCTCTTAAGAGGCGAGCACAGG
>DVZL01006897.1:0-11075 GCA_018236625.1 Lasaia peninsularis | reverse complement strand
TTGCGTGGGTACGGCTATTATTATTACTGCCGCCTCTAGTAGCGGGTGCGAGGCGGTGATTCTGTGCTCTGTGGGTGTAAACAATTTGAAATGTTAATAAAAATTTAAATTAATCTTAAGAAAAAAACAAATACGTTTATTATTTATAAATATCAAAATTATGTTAAAGTTATCAATGTACTCAATATGGATTAAACCAAAAATGTAATATTTTTTAATTAAAAATTTTAGTCCAGAGATCTGACAATATTTATTTATTTATTATTAACACAATCTTAATATACATTGAAACTTAAAGTAATTAACTTAATTCGACATAAAACAAACTTCGTTTGCAAATTAAAACTTTACCATTAACCTTCGATGCTTCGGTTACGGTGCAACAATAAAAATGTTACTGATAAACCCACAATTTCAGTTTTACAAAAAAAGTCCGATGACAAGTGACATCTCGTCGAGTTGACGTTACCATGGACAGAACCAAATGACGACGATCACATACGAATTATGAAACGCAGAAAATATGACATAATGATACCATTTCTAAAGTTTATAAAAATACCAAAAAAAATACACCAAAACAAACGTGTGTGATACGATGAACCGATACACTGCCATACAAAAGTGCCTTACTCTCAACGACATGTAAGTGAATTTTTCTTTATGGTGCTTACAACAATAGAGTAAAGACGAATAATGTTAATAAAGGTGACGGGACAACAAGAGTGTGTGTGTGTCCGAATTTAAAATGTTAGACGTTTTCCGCGGTTTAAAAAATCTCATAAAAGTGAACTATGTCCACATTGACTCGCCGGTGTTTAGACTTCACTATTCTATTACTGTGATCCTGTTAATCTCGTTCAGCCTCATCGTGACGACGAGACAGTACGTTGGTAACCCCATAGACTGCATACATACCAAAGATATACCAGAAGACGTACTGAACACATATTGCTGGATACATTCGACGTACACTTTGAAGAGTTTCTTCACTAAGAAGGTGGGAGTGGAAGTTCCTTATCCAGGAATCGGCAACAGCCGCGAGAAGGGCAAAGAAGATATGAACGACAGGAAGATTTACAAATACTACCAATGGGTCTGCTTTTGCCTATTCTTTCAGGTGAGTTTTTAAATAGTAAAGTAAAATTAGTAATAAAAGAAATTAAAAAAAGTAAGGCCAGTCTTATACACGCTTTTTTCAAACAAAGCGCTCGTAACCCGTGCATTTAACAATCTGATTAAAATCAAATTGTTCTTCTTAACTGCCTAGTTTAAGTAACTATGGAAGGACTCGGCCACATTATTCGTCCTATGACGTTCTCCGAAGACATTTATGTACCTATACGACTATATAACCTTTCCCTGTTTATTATCTGTAGTTGTTCCATAGATACGTTAAATTCCCAGTAGTACAACTAGTTGGAGCAAGGAAAGAACTACTTACTCGAGTCGAACCTTTGGTAAAGCATAGAACAACCAGTTGAACTATGGGTAACTTTACTTCCCCGTAGTACAACAATTTGGACATCGCAGTTGTACTACGGGAGCGAAACGAAATAGTAGGTTTTTAATCTTCTTTTTTCAGTGATTTTCATTGCATTTTCATTACACAAGGTACCTGAAAGGTGTTTAAAACAGAAAGTGTATATCCAATGGTAACCAAAGGCCTTATGTTTACCTAAAATATTGGGGCCTTAGTTTGGGACCGAACTGGGGATCCAACTGAACTATTTAAAATATATTGTTCCGTATTCATCGTATTCTAAATACGAGACTACTCTAGATATCTTGTCGTCATTGTCGTTCTACTAGTTCAATTTATAGTTTGTAAGTAAGAATTTGAGAGGCCTCCAGAGATGGAGACCCTTGAGCACTGCTTCGTTTAGCCCTTAGGTACCTACGCCAATGGTCTGTTCACTTTTTTAGAGCTTATTTTCCATTGTCACCCTACCAACCTTATCATGTTTTTTTATGTTTCTTTTTTACGGGTCAGCTAGCAGAAATCTCATTTGTAGGAGCTTCATATGAGCTCGTCCTTTGTACTATAATATCTATAATTGATTATTTTGTTTTGTTGTTCTGTGTACAATAAATAATTAAATAAATAAATCATTGGTATATTAGACATCGAGATGTTAATAATATAATATAATAATTTCCAATGACACCATAATTAGAGTTGATTCGCAATATTAGAATATAAACATTTTATATAATATAGAAAATCAATTTTTAGTTTAGTATAAGACGACAAATTTCCAAGAGGTATGAGTTTTAGTGGTAAGACGGTACCAAACCGGACATCCTCGCATAATCCTACCACGCCCGCCAGCCGATCCAGCTATTTCGCCGTTCCGGGAAAAATAATATTTGCCACCCATTACCATGGGTATTTCACATGGTTATATCATAGATGGTGTAATTTTAGCCTATAAAAAGACAATTTTTTGTCGCGCCGAGAAATTACCCGGATTGCCTCCCTTCCCCCCCTTGATTGGGCTCTGCTAACTTAACTAGCTTGAATTGGACATGTTGATCTAGTTCTTTGGCATACCATCTTCGACGAATATGTACCGTGCCCATAACTACTCTCATGATTCAAAGACTTCAGACTCTCGTTCAGAAACACACCCGTTAAAAACCCTTTTAAAATCGGAACGAATCATAAAGAAACATTGTAAAAATCATTCTGTAATCCGGGATTTATTTAAAACCATCATCCATATCCGCCGAGAAACAAACATTCGTGTTCTAAGTGGTTGTATAAGTCCAATAAATTGGAAGAATAAAGAATTTTACGATGATTTAATACACATTACTGCCAGGGTTGCCACCTCACTAAATTATCGAAAACTGTACGACGAATTGTAAATGTAAAGATATCGATGTGCATCATCATTATTGCTGTCCTGTTCATTGTAGGTACTCGTAATGTTAGGCCTCTCCGGGACTTCCCCTAAAAACCCATTTCACGATTGACATTCTAGATATCTATTGCTAGAATATCTAACCTCAATGTAAGCTAATTATATGCTTGTGTTAAGGAACTTATCTATACAAATAAATAAAATTGGAGTGTCTGCATGTAATATTAAAATAACCAAAATTGTATTTTTTTAAATAGTTGTCTGTCTATCTGTTTGTACATGCTAATCTCCTAAACGGCTTGACCGATTTTGACGGAACTTTCACTGGCAGACAGCTAATATAATAAGAAACGGCTTAGGCTACTTTTATTTTAGAAATGAATAAAAAAACAACTTAAATAACGTGGATGAACTCGCGGGCTCAGTAAGTATTTAAACATACAGTCCCGGAATTTAAATGTAGTTCGTCACGCAAATAGTCTAAACTCGAGCTCGATTCCGAGCGACCCAAAGCTAGCTTACGGATCGGGTTGGTCGGTGACGTTAGTGAACCAGAGTGAATTGGGCCAAGAAAAAACATATAACGTGATTAAAAAAACATTTTCGACTTTTTATATTCAACACTGCAGCAATGAAAATTCAAAATTTAATATATGATATAAAAACTGAATACCTGACAACCCTGCCGGCTTTAAGATTGACTCACATTTCGTCGAATGTGTACAAGAGTTATTTTTAATGTAAATACAAGCATTCACGAGATTTTTGAACGGATCGGAAGTGCTTGTCTCAGGAGACATCAGCGTATAAGTGGAAATAAACATTTATCTAAAAGTTTAAAAATGAAACTACATAAAAATTTTTTCTTCACAAAAACATGTGGATGTTCATCTTTGTGGTCTCGTGTAGTAGGTATTCACAGAGTTAACAGTCCTACGGCAACGTTACGATACTGATGAAATAATATTTAATTTATGTATACTTAAGACAGCAACAATTCTTTCCTTATTTTTTATAACATAAAAAAATGTAGTAGATAAATAAAACCAGCCAAGTGCGATTTGGAGTCGCGCTCCAAGAGTTCCGTACCATTATCTATAAAAAACACGTTAGTTGTATGGGAGCGATCTTTATATATTTATTTTATTCTATTATCAGTATTTGTTGTTATAGCGGCAACGAAAATACGTCATCCGTGAAAATTTCAACCGTCTAGTTATTACGGTTTATGAGATACAGCCTGATGACAGACAGATAACTAAATCTTAGTAATAGGATTCCATTTTTACCCTTTGGCTACATTCTTACAAAATTACTAGCTGTATTTAGCTTGAGAGTATGAAAAAATCATTTTCATTCTCAGACCTGTCTGATATGTACTCAAAATTTTATGAGAATCGGTCGAGCCATTTCGGAGAATTATTTGGGTAACAAACATCGTAACAAGAGAATTTTACTTATTAAATTTAATTCAATTTTGTAGGGTTCCGTAGCCAAATAAAAATAATATCTACCAAGTGCGAGTGCGAGAACCGTCAGTCAGATAACACAAATACTAATAAAATTTAAATTAAATACATAATTTAAAAATGACACTCCCATATAATATAACACGATTTTCGGCCGTTTTTATTGATATCCCAATTGCAAATTCGACTCGAACTTGGCCGGTTTTCTAATAAAATTAATACTTAATAAAGAACGTGTAAGCTTTTAGCCTCAGTGGCCTTGTGGTACGCGCTTCGGACTTCCATTTAGGTAAAACAAGTCATATCCCGCCGTATACCGATGAGTTTTTCTAACTTAAGTACATATCTGAATGCCCTTACCGTGAATGAACACATCTTGAGGAAACCTGGATACGTGTATTCAAATCCGACATAATCTAGGCTTAGGTCTGGTTTGGATTGTAAGAAGTGAGCACAGGATCTATTGTCACCAACACCGTGATATTGACTAAGTGGTAGAATCTTGAAACGACTCGCCTGGATTGGTACCACCGCCTTACCTATTCCTGCCATAATAGCATCAGTGTCTGCCATTGTTATGTTCGGGTAGGGTAGCCGGTAAACTTACTTACGCAAGAGGCTTAGCATCTCAACCTCAGTTTGGCAGCGCACCATTTCCACCTTTGGTGTTTAGAGATGACGTGTATTTCTTACTATCAGGAAATCGGTCTGCTTGTGTTCCTCCCAATGTCATAAAAAAAGAACACGATAACTTCATAAAAAGTATTCTGACATTCAGAATTATCTAGAATAATTCAAAGTTTAAGTAGTTCTGCACACGTTTAATAAATTACAGTTGAATTAACAGCCATCTCTTTAAAACGAGTTCCTTCCTCTTTCCCCTCGGTTTCCTTTTAAAAACGAGTAGAAATTAAATATTTTAGTTCAGAAGTTCTAAGCGTCGTAAATAGCTGATTTTACAAAATGTACTTATCGAAGCAGTTAACAAAAGCAAGACTTTAAAGAAATATCAATAGGACCTTTGTATAAGACGTTTTTCATTGGCACATCTAAAGTCACATGTTCGCCTGTAGGTGTGCATTATCTAGAGTTACATGTGTGCCTGTAGGTGTGCATTAATCAAAATTACCGGATCAAAGAAACTGGGTTACAGATGTAAGATGAACGTCTCAATAAGGCAGGTGAAGCTGTCGCAACGCACGAGCACCAAACTATAACAAAAACCTAATATTAGATCGTTTACAACGCTCCCGTTTTCTTTTATTATCTTTTCGTTAATGATACGTTAAATTTATGTTAATCTGGGTCGTTAATCAAAATGGAATTCGGAATTTGGGGTAATCACAATATTTTGGCAAGTCTGGTATTTTTTTTTTGTGGTTTGCAACATTTAAGATGTTTTGCGTTTTCAATGCATTTTGTGTAAAATGTAAACTTTTCGAGTTTTTCGTAGCTTTGTTACGACTATTGTAAGATATGTATTCGATTTATATATCTAAAATAAGTATATTAGGTGCTTATTAAAAGATAAATATCCCTGAACAAATTACACATATTGATGTAACCCCAAAAACATTATATGTTTGAGTTATATTTCATTTATTTATTTAATCTTTTTATGTACATCATGTATATATATGTTATACAAAAGGCGAACTTAATGCGTATATCATTCTCTAGCAGTTAACCTTTCGACCAGCGATACTAATTCTTAAACATATACCGGAATAATTTATTAAGCATCCAGTACCAAGAATACAGACATCCCTGATCATCACACAAATATCTGCCGAGAGGAAGCGAAGAATACATGTAGTACGCCACCATCCAAGCGCGAGGCTCAGATTCTATTCCCGACGGAGATAAACATGTGTCTGATGAACATAGATGTCTGTTCTGGGTCCGGGTCTGGGTGTTTATGACATTTATTCTAATATCTATATAGATATAAGTATTTATGTGTATTAATATCGTTGACTGACACCCCTAACATGGGCATGTTATTTTTTTACTTTAGGGTTAGATCAATTTGAGTAAATTATCCATTTTACAAGATATTTATTTTTATTTCTTTCCAGCTGTGTTCGCGACTTTGTCCGCGTTTTTTAAAATTATTTTATGTATTTCTAAAATAAAATTCTAAAATAAAAGTAGCCTAAGCTACTCCCTGTTACTTCAGCTGTCTGCCAGTGAAAGTCCCGTCAAAACCGGTCCAGCTGTTTCAGAGATGACGGGTACAAACAGCCAGATAGACAGACAGAGAAATAATCTAAAAAATACCATTTTGGTATTTGTACATACGCATTTAGCAAAAAGCGGTTATTTTAATATTACATACAGAAACTCCAATTTTATTTATTTATGTAGACTTTACATGTTAGCTGATTTAAAATGAACTCCAAATTTTTCACACCGATTTTTCGACCGATAAGAAAAGTTTATCAAAAATATGTACACCATGTACATATATTTCTCTCTGTATGTTATCTCGGAAATCGTCGCCATTTTGTGTTACGTCACGATAAGATTTTGGTGAGCTAGTTAAATCTATAAATAATTTTTCGCCGCACGTTAAGATAGAGGCTGGTAAAAACCAGGTCATCTTAATTGGTGCTATTAGCTCAGGAGTTATCCACGTTATCAGAGTGGTAATCTCTCATCATACTGACTCAGCTTGTTATCAATATATTGACCGACTTTTTTATAGGTAACAGGTTAGCACTCTCCCTACGGAACCTGACGTGGGACTCCACAAGCTGGAGGACAAACGAGTGTGGTTTTGCAAGCTAGAACCAAATTAAATTGATAGATGATAAGGAATTTCGGTATATAGAAATAAACTTGCCCATTGTGCATTTTCTTTTGTATTTTTTTAAGATTTGTATAGGTACTATAAAATGTTAAATCCCTACTTGATATTATAAATGCCAAAGAAATAGCTCTGTCTGTCTATTAATCTTTCACATTTAAACCATTGAACTAATTTGGATGAAATTTGGTACATAGATAGAGTTGACCTTGGGGAAGAACATGGGAAGAGGGGGAAGAGGGTATGCTTTTACTTAATAAGTGTTATAAATTGGAATTTTTTCTGCCCTTTGAAAGTTATATGTGTTATCCAAATAATTCACGCGGACAAAGCCGTGGGCGGAAAGCTAGTAAATAAATAAACATTAGTTTAAAAACTGCGAAGAAAAACATTGGTAAAGATAATTAGATCATATTAAAATTTACTATGTTAAAGTTTTTAATTTTTCTTTAGACACACACAAAACTATAATTTTACTAGCCGTTGCCCGCGGCTTCGCCCGCGTGTAATTGACATCGAATTAAGGGAATGCGTCCTTTCATTTTTATTATGTGTCTTATTACAAAGTTTCGTAGTCATATTCTAAAATTCACAATGATGACCTAAATAATGAGCATAACATTATTTGATACGAATCAAAATCTTTAAACATTTTTTTTAATTGTGCCGTTATATTACTGAGGATGTGATAAAATGAATTTGAGTTAATTGTAAAATATTAATTCAAGTCAATTGAATGTCGGTGTCGGTGAAAAAAATATCGGCGTCCGGGGAGTTCCGCGACGAGCGCGACAAGTGTGGGGAGCACTGACATGTGAGGAAATAGAGTTCCCAAAAGACTTAAAAACATGTGCGATGAAATTAACTTCTTTGATGTAAGGTATCATACCTCAGATATTTTATATAGTTTTATTTAAATAAAAACTCAAACTTTAAATAGCATCTTGTACAATTAAAAAAAAACATAGGTTTCCGTAATGTTATCTCCATAAAAACTAGAAAAAAAAACACGATTGTTGTATTTTTTTAATGGGATAAGACAGCGAACCAGTACACGGGTCGGGGATAGTAAGAGACAACCGTGGCCTATAGACACCATAGATGTTGTAGATGCGTCGCTGCCCTGTGGTTGGGCTGTTAAACCTTATTTGCAAGTCCGGCTAACCTACCCTCCGGACCAGAACACGACAATATCATTATGGCGGAAGGAATAGGTAAGGCGGTGTATCCCTACCCGGGTGAGTTGCTACACAGCACTCTACAGTGGTAGGGTTTGTATTATTTTTTGACTAGTGAGTCATGTTGGTAGTGACCCAGTTA
Source organism: Lasaia peninsularis (assembly GCA_018236625.1). Taxonomy (NCBI): domain Eukaryota; kingdom Metazoa; phylum Arthropoda; class Insecta; order Lepidoptera; family Riodinidae; genus Lasaia; species Lasaia peninsularis. The sequence continues at coordinate 2,610 of DVZL01006897.1, read as the reverse complement.
ACTTATGTTCGCCTCTTATGAGCTGCCTGGTAGGAAGGCAGTTGGTCTATTCTACACAGAGGATCCGAACCAATACGGGGTAAATTCATCGAAAATCACAGAAAAGTGTATCGGATCAATCTTAACATTCATTCTGATTTTTACCAACTTCACTTGTGGACGATCATAGATTTTTTTAATAATACCAAAAAATATATTTATAGTACTGGTATAGTTTTCTTTCACCGAATCTTCTCAGTGAGTAGCCGCGTTCCGATTTGGTGATAAATGTATGATACCTTTAAACGAGCAAGTTATATATATGTATATAAAAATTCTCGTGTCACAAGGTGCGTAATTCATCTCCTCCGAAAGTCTATCTTAGCTTCCTAGAGTTTGGTTGCTAAGGTAGTTTTATTCATTATTGAAAAATAACATTGGTTGCCTGGTTACTAATTGTTGCCAAGATATTTTTATTAATTAGGTACTGATTATTCATATTTCATCAGTAAGTAATTTGAATAGTTATAAGTAAATATAAGTAAAGCTCGGTCATCCAGATACTTTTATTTTAGACGCGTCACAAGATCTTGTAAGATCGTTGTGAAATAAAATATTTTCTATTCTATTTTACTGCTGTGTAAAACAGGTCGTCATGTTAATTTGGATCACGTAGATAATGTTTTTCTTTCCGCTCAGTACCCTGCAGTCCAAGAGGGGTAACGGGAGAGATGTTAATGCTTTCCTGTAATGTTCTGCATCATTAAGGGCCTTTTCCACCATTGCGCTTAAAAAACGCACTGTGGGACAGTTTATGTTGTTTTCGTGAACTTGTACATAAAAATATTAATAATATTCTCATTCTAACTTGTATTATTTTTTGTTTATCTGAAAAATACAACGTTCCCTGTCTAAAATTTCATAAGAAACGTTTCGGGGGAATTTTATAACAAACATCGCGACACGAGAATTTTATATATTAGATTAAAGGTTACCAAATAAATATTAGAATTTTACCTTAAATTATTTTACTATTTATATTCAATCCAGATACATTTGAAATAACCACACATAACAAAAAGGAGGGCAAAAATCCAAACCAAATGATTTCGCATTAGTGGAAATGCCCTTAAAGGAAGTTTTAAAACAGTGAAACGAAGCGGAGATATCCTGTCTAAATATAAAACATTTAGTGTCCGACCGACCAACCGAGGGCGCCACTGCACGCCTTGTGATAATATTTACTAGCTTTCCGCCCGTATAGTTTCGCCCTCATGAATTATTTTAATAACATAATATAGATAACTTTAAAAAAGCACAATTTTTCAGACTTATAATATTGCGTAAAACCATACTCCTTTTTAATAGAGTCGGTTAAAAAAATAGCCTATGTGTTGTTGTCATGTATTATCTATCCTACTGTAAAAAATAATTTAAATCCGTCCAGTAGTTTCTTCATGAAAGAGTAACAAACATCCATACATACATACATCCATTATTCTATACAAAGTTTCGCGTTTATAATATTAGTAGGGTTCTTTATTTCCGCATTATGGTGAAAAGTTGAATTGTTAAAATTGAAGTGTCTGTTTGAAATATTAAAATAACCGCTTAATTAATGTGTACATATATACCAAAATATTTTTTGTTACATTTTTCTTCGTCTGTTAGTTTCAGTTCATTTTACCCTGTAAGTATATAAAGATCATTCAATTCCCTCAAATCTTAATTATAACTCTCTACATATGCGTATTTACCATAAAAACTCTTTAAAAATTCGGGCAAACACCGTCTGAAACAGACAATACAAAATAAAATTTTAATTTTGTTTGTAACGAGTTCCGATCGCACATACACATACACACACACACACACACGCACACACACACACACACACACACACACACTTGAATAACAGCATAAATTGTTTATAAGTATAATAACTGTTTGAACCTCGAATACTCCACAGCAGTTACTTTAATGAGTCAGTGTCTAATGGTTGAAAAACAAACGCTTGTTTAATGGGAAAACGGAAATGATACCGCGATTCACGCCAATTAGTGTGCGTGGGCATCGGCGCTGTGTGATGTATGTGTGTTTGGACATTAGTCGAATATTGTACATACATATCTACACGCCAGGTCCCTTGGGGGATAGACAGAGTATCGAGTGCCAAATGTGACTAGCCAGTCACATTTGGCACTCGATACTCTGGTTGTGGTTTCAAAGACGATTTAATTTCTCTACTAGGTGCTATGAAATTAATTTGGTGGGAAGTGACCACCGCTTCACCTATTTGTCACTGAAGCGTCAGTGCTCGCACGTCAATGTTCCTTGCTGGAGGTACTCCACTCAAAGCAAGCAACGTGGACACTGACTATACAATGGTGTACAATGGACTTAATATGCCCTAAACCAGCAACGTTCTTAGTATATATCGGAGAAGAACAGACCTTTTTTTTTTGTTCTCGCAGGGGAAATGCTTGTAAAGTACGACCGGACCACCGAAGCGACCCGAGTGTGGGGCTCGCAGCCTACAACATTGCTGCCCTACCCACTAAAACCCCTACGGAGTCTGTCTCTACTGTGCTGTGGTGACGCGGTGGCGGGTACGCTTTCGCATTATTCCGC
>DVZL01006896.1:0-11075 GCA_018236625.1 Lasaia peninsularis | reverse complement strand
AAATTTATTATAAAATAAGTTTTATTCTTTTATCAGCTCGGTGAAGGTCGGCTTAGGTTCGGATCTTAGACCATTATGCCCATATACACTTTTCATTTTGCCTACAAAGTGAGGGCAAAATTTAAAATCTCGTTTGCATTTGTAACTAATTTTATACCAACTACTAATGTTTAAAGTTTATTTTTGTTATTGAATGATCTTTCAATACTGATTAAAATAAAATATTTAGTCTTAATAGTTTCTTTACTGCCTTCACTCAAAATTAGACCTTACATCTTGCCCTCCCTTCACCCTAACAATAATTATTTTTCCATTAGTCTCGCTAAAACTCAGAAATAGCTTTGACTGATTTTAATAAAAAGCTAATGGCTTTGATGGGTAATAAAAAAAACAAATCCCAAAGCCATGTGTTATGTCTAGTATTAATGAAACTTTATTGTACAAATTACATTACAGGTTTACAGAGTCCACCAAATGTGTGATTTGTGCATCCTCCAAAGTTATTTTAATCTATGTTATCTTTTTCTAGTAACATAAATATAAAATATTTTAGTATTGTGAAATTAGTATCATAGTAGTACGGTCATAATCTACACTAATATTATAAAGAGGCTATGAAACTGGATCGATTTGAAAAATAATTTTACAATTAGAAGCCGACATTATCCCTGAGTAACATAAGCTATATTTATGACCAAAAAAATGGGATCAGTAACGTGAACAAAGGTGTGAAAAAACTGTTTAAAATTTTCTTTCAAGATATACACACACTGTGGTAACTATTAATGATCTAAGAAAAAAATATTACGACATTACAGCACATATTGATATCTATACAAAATTTCACGATTCTATATGTACAACTATTGTAGTTATGTCACTATTAACCACTTTTTACATTTTAAAAGTTAATAAAAAATCTGACCAAAATCCGACCATCATAACCAATCCTTATCGTTCCTATTAATATCGTTTAATTTTCAAAACTGTTTCAATACCAATGCCCATTTAGAAGATATTACGAATTTAGTAATAGAACACACACTTACGCGACAAAGAATTTTAATTGCCTTTGTTTGTTGGGTTAGCGTACACGCCTAACATCATCGGCCAACCTCGAGGCTCGGGTTCGATTCCCGACGGGAACAGGCGTTTGTGTGATGAAGAGATAGAACTCTGTATTTCCGTATCTATATAAGTATTTCTATGTATTATTATCGTTGTCTAACACACGAGCATGTCATTTGCTTTGTGTAACTTGTCCAGGGAATTTTATAGTATCAAAATTATGACCAGTGCAAAGCCGGGGATGGGACGCTAGTAAATGTTATGGCTTTCATATAAATACAAAATAAATTAAGCGTCTGTGGATATGATCTCTACTCCTAAGGATCCTAAAACGTTTTCCCTCCTGTACAAATCCTTGTCACTATCGGTAACACTTATATCTATAACTTAGTCTATCTATAGCTAGTGTAGTTTAACAGTTATTACTTTCTTCGATTTGTTATTATTGCCAAGTTGTTTAGTTGGTACACTATTTCTATGTCCTAGGCTGGCTGTAAGACATCTCTTGTCAGAGGCAAGCTCAACTTTTGTCTCATGTATTTTTTTTAATATTACATGTGTACAACAAATAAAATCGCAAACAAAGTAGTCAGCACTATATTTATTCTGAGATATCGTAAAAATAAGTTTAGTTACCTCGCAGAAGACATGCCGTCAATCTCTAACAGTCAAAATTACGATAGAAGAAGTGTGACATATTTTATAAATGGCTTCCAATACAAAAAGTTGAAACATCAAATTGTCGGTAAAAAAATAATTATCTATCTTATTAACAAAGTCAACGGTGAATGGAGTCTTATATTTTAAAACAAACACTCCTACTATAGTCCATTAATAATATACTTACTGTAATTGTAAATATACATTTACTGTAACATATATGGACTTAGAGTGAATGTAAATATACAATTATTACTGTAGAAGTTAATATTACATTGAAACTATCAATATAACAAATCTACACATTACAAATTTATAAGACAGTAGTGTTTGTACAATAAAGATATTTTAGAAAAAATAATCGAGATAGGTTTCATGAAAATATCTGGACCAATTTTGATTAGGTTTGCATTAACTGAATAATATACATAAAGATCATTAATGACAGAATTCAATTTTTAACCACGGTGGAGCGGTTTCTTTTTTAAGAGGTATTTTCTTTTAAAGTTTAACCTCTCATAGCCTTCAGGAGGTCCGGCGCCGCCGCCACGTACTGTCCTTGGTCTTCCTTTTTGCAGGCGGTCACCGTGAGCACGCCGCGGCCTTCGTCGTCTATCTTCATGTGTTGTACCGCGCGCGCCAACATCTCTGGCGTGACGTCTTTAGGAAAACCTGAATCAATAACATACAACAAAATAATAAACTTACCAACTTAAGTAAACTCTATTAGAAGTCTATCGAAAATGTTGATCTCAATAGTTATATAAAAAAAGGCTTTTTTAATTAAATGAAAAAGACATTTTATGTGAAGTGGAGATGTATTTTCATGAACAAACTTGTATTTAACGCCTAACAAAGTGGGCACGGGTCGTTTAGTATTACATACATGGTTAGATCGATATGGCTCAAACTTTCCAGACAGCGTAAACTAAGAAACTAAAAGAAGGTTACATTAGGTTAGGGCGGTCGCTCATTTAGTAAAAGTATCGGAATCAATACGAACATTTATTATCAGAAAATCCGTCACCTCGATATAATATGAAGTAAGTTACCGTCGATCTCCAACAAGGAAGCCAGCGCGGGGACTCCCCGCACGAACTCTGGCGGCATCCTCCGCAGCGAGTGCACGGGCACGTCCCCGAGGTTCCCGAAGTCGACGTAGCACACGCGCGCCGCGCCGCCGCCGGCCGCGTGCTGGCACACCACCGCGCGGAACCACTGCGGGTCTGCGGCCAGAACACGTCACACGTCATACCTCTACTACACGCACACAAGCAGGCGCGCATTCGCACATTTTAAAAACATAAATCCGCCTAGTCCGAGTTGGACTCACGCACGAAGGTTTCGGTACCATTATCAATAAAAACGACAAAAAATCATATTTGTTGTATGGGAACGACCTATATATATATATATTTATTTATTTATTTATTTTATTCTGTTTTTAGTATTTGTAGTTATAGCAACAATAGAAATACAGCATCTAAGAAAATTTCAACTGTCTATATTCGGCTCGGCGAACCTTGATCCCTATGACACTAACAGTTGTTCCAAAGACACGACCTTGTAGTGGCGTCACCATTAAATCATAATCGTATTGAAGGCGTCTAGAAATGGCGTTTATTAATTTTACGTAGCTTTGTGCCATTAAAATGATATTCCGATGTAATTATAACAATTCTTAACGTTTATGAGATATTATCACAATCTGACTTTACGTTTACTTCCTGCAAAACATACACCGTATGTCATATATCGACTAGGGCGGAAAGTATCGACAAACAAACGTCGATAATGGAAACGAATGCTTTGAAATGGATCAGAAGATCGGAGTATACCATATATACACTCATGATATTATACCCAAAATACTTAAAAAAATAATTATAAAACAAAACGAAATAAAACAAAAGCTGTTTAACGATTAATTATATTTTAATTTCAATCTGATAATGACAAAAGTGCTAACGTCTCTGACTCGGATCTGAATTGTAACTGCTGTTGCTTACGTTTGTCAATATCTAACGGTTGATCTACAATGGTATCGTAACGCACATCTCGATCCCAATCATCGTAGCAAAGTTTTTCAATCTTTTCTACGACTTTCCTCCAATCATCCGGAGTCCTTCACTGCAAGCTTTTTATAACGTCAGCATTTTATTAGCTGCGAAATATCCATTTACCTACAACATAAGTTTTACGGCGAATCGGGTAAAAATTGTTAGAAAATTATTTTATTTTTATTAAAAAAACTTCATTTAACTACAAAAACAACATAGTAGACATTAAAAATGCAGATTATAATATTTTTCAAAACATGTTTACCAAAGTAGCTGAATGCAAGCTACGAATTTGTCGATAATAAACTTAAGTATCGATACGACCCCCATCCCATCAGCATTACTAACACAAAATGTCATAGGGATCAAGGTTCGCCGTGGTGAATATATTAAATCTTCTGTCTGCTCTGATATCATCTGATATAGAAACAAGATAAGGCTGGATAAAAAAGATTCAGTAAGAACAGTATGATATTTATTTTTATCATTATCATCGCCATTCTAAAATAATAAGCTGCATACATTTCTGATAACTAATAAAAGTGTAATGAGGGTACAAGTTACTATGAAGTAACCCTACTGCCGACACTCCAAAAGCTCACTTTTCGATTGAGCAGTGAAGTGTGCATTTCTATGTGTAACACAATAGTAATGAAACTAAGCGAACAGAGTAACGGATCGCTTGTTCACAATGCTAAACAATGGTTTGTAATCGTATTGGCCCAGTTATCCCGTGTTCGCGATACGTTCGCTGTTGTTCGTTTGTTACACACACGCTCGTTAGGTCAACATGTTCCATGTTCCGATTCGACGTAAATCTTTAGGTTGTGGCCATGAAAACAATTTTGGAAGGTGTTTACTTTATTGATTCTTTTCGGTATAAAATAGTGACGATATGACCGTTGCCTATAGACACCATAGATGTTATCAGTGTGTTATACTGCACGACTACCGGCAACCTATATAAAAAATGCTTTATGTCTATATTTTAAAACGGTTAAACCAATTACCATAAAATTTATATGAGTTTATGATTTGAAGAGTCTGTAGTTGTAGTTGAAGTTATGTAATATTAAAATAACCGCTTTTTACTTAATGAGTATTAACAAGGCAATATACCAAAATATTTTTATTTAATTTTTGTCTTCCTGTATGTCTGTCGGTTTTTACCCGCTAATTTCTCAAACCACTGACCGATTTTGACCGGACTTTCACTGGCAGACAGCTGATGTAATACAGAACGGCTTAGGCTATTTTACTTTAGAATTTTATTTTAAAAATAATAAAATAAAAACGTGGATGAAGTCGCGGACATAGCTAGTAATTTCATAAAATCAAAACAAAAATAAAATTACCATTTGGTTGCGAAGCGAAACGTGCGTGGAATGAAGAATAAGTTGATGGAATAGCACTATAATACTTATTTTAGTGTGAATTTGCAAAATATTAACACTATATTATTTGCTTAATTGTTTTAAAATTTACTAACAACATTTTGTAACAAATATATAAATCATTCTATCAACTTCACAAAACCTCGAATCTAATGGCCCTAACATCTCAACCCAACAATAAATAGCGTCCCAATCCGAACCGTGTCGTCGCGTGCCGCGGCAACTTAATGGACTATTAACAAGATATAAGCTTATCCGGGAAACCTACATGCTCGTATAACTCAATATTGACAGGCCAAATATGACGTAAGATTTACGACATGCATCGCATGTCTAACGGATTAGCGACGCTTTGACGAAATGGCTTTATCGGTTTAGTAATAGATAATGCCAAGAGATCGGTGGTCTAGTGGTACGCGTTTCCAACATCTATTTCGCAAGTCCAGTTTGAAACATCACCTTTCACTAATAAGTTTTTCTAACATAAGTACATTTTCGGAATATTGTTACGTTGACGGAAAATAAGTGCCCGATATGGCGATCTCACTGATGTTGTCTCATTTCTAATTTATCCAGTTCTGTCAAACCGTAATGAATATGAATTCAGTTTTTTTGCAGTTTTTCAGTATTTAAAATATGAGTATAAATAATTAATATTGCATTTTGATACCACTTCTGGTATCAACGACAAACACATGTGACCAGTGTTTTTTGTAGGCGTAAAAAACATGTTTAATATAAGTATAATTTTCATTTATAAGCTATCCACGGAGTTGCACTTTTGCTGGTGTTTTGCTGATACTGAAATCAACGCCAGTGTTTTCTGTGAGGATATTTTCAAAACGATTTTAAGTTTTTTTTTAAACTTATTTAACATTGTTACAAACATTACAATATAAGAAGCTCCACAACATATCTGTTATTTTTTTATGAAGAGAAGACAAACGAGCCGTGTTGGTCCAGGTTCCGTTGTAGAATAGGCCAACTGCCTTCCATCCAGGCAGCTCGTAACCTAACTAACACCGTGACATTGACTAGATGGTAGAGTATTGCAACGACTCGCCCAGATTGGTATCATCGCCGTACCTATTCCTGCCACAATTGCGTTACAATGTTACTACGCTTCGCCACGCTTCACTACGCTACGCTACGGAACTGCTACGTTGCGCTACGCAACGCCACGCTACCTTGATACCGAGCTACGCTACGCTACGTAACGCTACCACCACGCTACTACTACGCTACGCCATACTACTAGTACGATAGGCTACGCTACTACTGTGAAATACCGCCGTTGATAATTGGTTCAACGTAAGTGTTGTACGAATCAATAAATGCCTAAGAAATAGCACAGTATAAAAGCGCCACGCTATTTTAAGCTCTGTCCACTGAGGTTCTGAGGGAGGGAGATATAATTAAGTTGTCTTATTTATTATTTGTAGACATCCATGGCTACAAATAATGAATAAGACACTTTAATTTACAATATTAGACCAAAATATTTTTTATATATTTCTCTAAATTATGGTTTGCTTTAAGCTGTCGAGTAAATCATTAATTAGAAGGTATGTTATAAGCAGTTGTTGAACGGCCATAATATTTTTATGCTCGTGTAGGTAGTCCGTTATTTTTTTGTGATATCTCAAGTACATATGGAATGTGATTTAAGCAGGTATTAACTTTAAATCAATTTGAACAACCTTTTCGATATTATTTAATATTTTATCTTTAATTCAGAGAGAGAGAGAGAGAGAGAGAGAGAGAGTTATTGTACAAACAATAACTAAAATAAAACCGACCAAAAGCGAATCAAATTCACGAAAGGTACCGCACATGGGAGCACACTTTATACATTATTTTATTACATATTTAGTTTTTTTGTCATCTGTGAAAATCTTAGATTTCTACCTATTACGGCTTATGAGACACACCCTGGTGATGGAAAGACAAATGGATAGTAAAGTTTTAGTAATAGGGTTCCGTTTTGACCTTTTCAAAATATTTAGTAATTTCCCAATTTTGAGACATAATTAAATTGAGTGTTCTGATTGGAAGTTCGAAAAATTATAAAGTAACAAAGAAAAAATTTTACAGCTTTTATAAAAGTATTTTAAAGGGATTATAGCATGAAAGGCCTCTCAGTAATATTTGAAGGCAAAATATCATTCTATATTAAAAATATTTTTTTTGTATAATCACATTACTTACGGGATATGCGCGCTTAAACTATGAATAATGTCCACGCTTTCAGTGAAAGCTCTTTTAGTGACAAATGCAATTATATCATCAATTTTAAAATATAAAAGCTCGTTCATCGAACCGAAAAGAATGATGGTTGTAACATCTATACAAAAAAATAAAATTGGAGTGTCTGTATGTAATGTTAAAATAACCATTATTTACTACTTGCACATTATGTATATTTACAAGGTACATAATTATACCAACACAATTTTTCAGAACTTTTGTCTCTGTCTGTTAGGTTCCGCTAATCTCTGAAACGGCTGGATCAATAACTTTTACCTGCAGATAGCTAAAATAATAAAGCTTTTGAATTTTGAAAACGGCTTTTGAATTTTATTTTGGAAATGTATAAAATAAATTTATTATTATTTCAACACCTCGTATATTTATAAAATTTAATGATGGTTTTTATATCTTCATCTTAGCTTTAAATAAACTTATATAGAAGTTTATCTTTTCGATTCAATTTCTATACAACTTGTTCTTATAAGTTTTTTATTTTTATCTGAAAAATTGAAAAAAAAATTGCTTTCCTGTCACCTCATGAGGCCTAATATCATCGGTTAATCGTGGGTGCATATGTACCTCTACCTAACCTTTCAAGGAGATGGGCGTGACGATATTTTGTTATCTACTCTCTGAATTGTAAAGGTTGGATGGCAATAAATAGCTTAAAATTAACATCATACATTATGATATTTAGGTGTTTTCATTATAAAATAAACTGTCTAGAACACAGAAAAGTTATATTACGTATACTGTCGGTACTTTACAGTGAGATAAAAAAAGGCCAGAAAAAGGTTACAATAGTCATAGGCAAGAAAAAATAAATATTGCCAGTATAACAAGTAAAAAAAGTACCATCACGCCTATTATCCCCGAAGAGGAATGCAGAGGTGTATCAGTAGATCCACGACTCGTAAGTCCAGTAGATATACTACAACACTCACTATTAGCCAGGGTACTTGGTTCCTGGTGTTATGGGTGGCAAGCGTCTCGTCACTTCGGGGACATTTCAATCCCAGGCAATGTAATGCTTACTCAGAAAAATCTGATAAAACATTTAAAAAAAATTGCCCGACCTGGATATTGAACGCGCGGCTAACGGTCTTAATAGGTGACATTTAAAACTGTTATACCACAGAGGCGATGTATAAAAATACAGACTAAACAGTAATTTATATATTTTATTTATTTATTTCATATTGTTTGTACATCATATACAAATATGTTATACAAAGGGCGAGCTTAATGCGTACAGCATACTCGACCAGCCAACCTTTGGACCAACAAGAAAAAAGAAACAATAATGGCTGATGCATAAAAAATACACAATAAAATTAAAAACAAAATAAAAAACAGACAGAAAAAAAACACCATAACTTTAAATAAACTGAAAATATATCTAATTACATCTTTATATAAAATCAACAAAAAAACTAAAATGAGTGTTTAGTTTTCTAAGTTAACCCCGCTGAAAGTAGTTGGCGAACGTCTTTTAAAAGAGAACTTTGAATGCTATTGCTTAAAGTGAGAAGGAAGGCCCTTCCATAGACGGGAATTCTGAATAGAAAACAAGTAAATGAAACTTATAACAATAAGTTTGCATTTCTAATGACCATCAATACACATGATAATAACCATTACTATACATTAAATGATTAGTTCAATTTTTAAATATCTCCAATTACTACTATCAATTGAAATCTATTGTTTACTTTTTCTTATAGACTATTCTATCGAAACAATAAATTTAATTTTCAATAAAATGTGCTTTTCAGTATTTCCAATGGATATAAGCTTTTAGCGCTGTTTTATATTATAAGAAATATAATGGATTAAATAATAAATCAGAAGTATGACGGTATAAATAAAAGCTGTTTGTTCATAAAATATGAATAGGTTCTCCGCGTAGTTTTAATTATTGATGTTGGTTTGGTTTTGTTTACGTTTTTAATATCATGAAAACTTTATACTGTGGGACCATTGCTTATACATAAAGATAGCTTTAATTTGTATTTTTGATTGGAAAAAAAGCGGTTTGTAAAAACAAATTTGAATTCGGTATAAAAATACTACTACTATTACTTAATACTACTTTGATAATATTGGTATAAAGGAGCATGGTAGTTATCCTAACAGGAGACTGCTCGCTAAATAGATATCTTCACAAGAGTGGTGTCACCGACAGTGCTCTATGCAGAGGTTGCATGAACGAAGAAGAAGAACGCCACATTCTTCTAAAGTGCATTGCTGTGGCAGAAGAACGGTCTTAGCATCTCGGGAGACCGGTGACTATGCGGGAAACCATAGGTAACTTGCAGGGGCTGCTGGCTTTCTGGAGGGAGCTGGGATGGCTGGAGTAAAAAATCCATGTCGCAAACACATAATGGCTGCTAGAAAGCTAAGCGCGATTGACGCTAAAAAAATGTTGGTAGATGGTCTTATCTCTTGTGGAGTAATAATTAAAGGTCTTCTATATATTTATCTATATAATAATAATAATAATCGCACCTCTATTTTACGATGTACACTTTTTTACATATGAAAGCTAAGTACAATGACCCGCAGCTCACCTAATGGAAAGTGTTACTAGGGGTCAAATATAGTAATGTACTAAACTAAAAGAAACCTATTCACTCTTCATTTAAATGAAGCTAAGTTGTATTTCTCCGGAAACACCGCTTTGGGTAGACGCAATCAAAAGTGGTGCAACTGATAAAAGAACAGGCGAATCTTTTAGTTCTAGTTTGTGAAATTTCTCCTAAGTCAGAATGGTACGTCTCCGTTCCCCTAATGATACAATGACTATTATTATTGTATGCAAACAGTCGGAACAAAAAGAAGGTTGAAATGCTACTATATAAAAAAATAAGAATATTCGCGGCGGAAAACAATAAGCATATACATACATAATATACAAACGGTTTGCACAGCGTATTTTTCTATGTAGTACAGATAATATTTGAAATAATAAGATAAAATTCTTGAAGACTAAAAAAGGACATAGATAATACTTTTGGACCGATTGAAGCGAAATTTGACTAGACTAGATTAAAAATACCATCATAACTAGAACTCCGAAATTTAGATGAACCTTTGAACGTATAGATAACCTTAATCTGGTTCTTAGATTTTATCTGGAAAATGTATAAGCATTGGTAGAACTGTCCTAGGGTAGTAAATTTCTGATTTTAATTATACAATTAGAAACTTTATTGTGATTATCGGTCGCAGTAAAACAGAGTCTAACAAATATGTCTTTGAGATTTTTCAAATCTGACATTTTTCCTTTTTTACAGCCCGAGCATCAACAAAGTTGCCACAATCCGCCTAAAGGGTAAAAAACTTTTGTTACCAAAAAGTCGTTAAAATCGCAAATTAAGTTGCAGGTGTAGCTAGCAATTCGGACAGTAAAGGTAAAACTAGCAGCAAAAATGGCTGGTACTTTTTATCAGTATTTTATCCCCGTGTTGGTCCGGGTTCCGTTGTAGAATAAGCAAATTGCCTTCCACCCAGGCAGCTCGTAAGAGGCGAGCACAGGGTCTATTGTCACCAACACCGTGACATGTACTAGGTGGTAGAGTTCTGTGCAGCAACTCGCCCGGGTAGGGATCCACCGCCTTACCTATTCCTGCCGCCATAATGA
>DVZL01006895.1:0-11075 GCA_018236625.1 Lasaia peninsularis | reverse complement strand
AAATCGCGCAAATGACGCGATCGCGTCGAGACGATAGTGCACGTTTTTACCTCCTTGCTGTTCATTAATATGATTCAGTATTAAGGGTAGAATAGCCGATAAAAGTAATTTCACAATAAGCTCTACAGTACCTCAATATGGAAGTGTATCATTGTCACTTTTGGTGTCTATAGATGACGTAAATAAAAAAGTTTTATTCTAAAGAATACCGTCTCTTTTGTTTCCCTTACATTATCTAAAAAAACCGCTTAATGTTGATCGATTCATTGTAAAAAAAAACCAAAACTGTTTTGCTTAATCGTATTAATAAACGAACATATGTTTCTTATGTATGCTATGTTCCTTTTATAAATTAATTTGCAAGGATTGTGTCTATTATTTTACGAAGTAATTATATGGCGGAAATTTTAGGTACCTATAGAGTAACGAAATCACTTGTTATTTAGAAACGTGTGAAATCTAAAGACCCGCAGATTTGCACAAGTAGCGTCGACACTAAAGAAGTGCGGTTTACCGCAGGCATTTGAAACATATTATTGCTTAATACGTTATAATAAGGGTCTTGTATATGAAGCAGGTCCATAGTATACCTCACGAGAGTAAATAAATAAATTCTGCCCTTTGATAATTTACGCGGGCGAAACCACAGGCGATAAGCTAGTGTAATATAAAGCTAACTCACTTGTCGATAAGTTGAGAGAGTATGTCCACAACGATGACGCACAGTTCCGGATGCGCCAGTTCGCCGTTCTTCACTATATATTCAGGACATTCCACGATTGTGGACTCCTGGGACTGGACGCCTGAAAATGTTAGCATTTATAGTAAACTTTTTTTTATATTTCATCACAATAATCACATATAACCGTTTATTCACGTTAAGTTAAGAAAAATATGGCGGGCTCCTTGATTATAATAATAATAAATGCCAAACTTTGTAAAAACACTTAAATAATTGAGAGTATTTGTCATACAATCACATATTAAAGTCTAATTTCGAGTGAAAAGGCCACCCCATTACAAACCCAACATCCAGAAACTAATTTAACAAAAAAACAAAATAGCACTAAATGAAAGCACATGTTAGACAAAACAATGTTTAAAATGAAACCTTTTTTCATTTCCCCTGAGATTTAACTATACGACATATTTGATTTTTTTTATTTATTTATATTACCTGATACTTCACTCATGGTGGACAGCGATGAAGACAGTTTTCTCGGTTTGAAGGAACTAGATGCGTCAAGTTTGCCGATCTCCACATCTGCCTATATAGAATGCTACATTTAAAGACAATTTCGTATGTAAGACATATTGTGCTGTACATATTTAGTACCTATAGTCAGACAAGGTTTTGGAAAAATTTACAGGTTATGGTAACTAACAGAGTCACTATACCTACATAATTATCTAGTCTCCACATTCATTACATAATTTGGTAGAAAAATGTATATCGGGAAATGACAACCCGGAGTGCGTATTAAAGCTATGCTTGCCATTAATTGTTTCAACAATCAGGTAGTTCTCTCAAATTACGCTCTAAAAATATATTTTTAATTTATTATTATACAATATGCGATGGAAGTTAGCTACTTAGAAATACCCTATTAGACATAGACTTAAAATCGTTTATTCTCAGATAATTAATAGTAATTGATATAGTTTATAAAAATCGTACAAGAAAAAGTAAATTTACATATTAATTAACTAACATAACCGTGAAAAAGATCTCTGGCTCATACATGTTGCATAGAGACAGCGACGCTGGTTAAGCGTCTTAAGATGAGAGAAATTGGGCTTTTATCTTACATATCTAAAACCAAAGACGTTTAAAAAATAATTGGCAGAAAGAAATGTGTTATAATAAACAAAAATGAAGTAATTATTTAAGAAGTATACATACTCAGTTACAAATCGCTTACAAAATAAAAAATGCAAAAGAAAAAATATAAAAAACACATAATTTTTAATTTAACGTATTAAGTGTCAAACTTAAAGATAAACCAGAAACTCATGGTGGCGAATTCCCCTCCTTAGCCGTTTGCATTAAGAAACATGTCTGAAGAAAAACTAACCTATCCAAAAGCAATTATGGCGGCTGAACAGATTATGATATTTACGTTGCGGACCTTGTCACATATGCAACAGCTAACACCAGCCAGGTAAAGGAAAACCAGAAGAAGAAATCCAGCATGAGTATTAGTCACCTCATATCCATCGTCAGGAGTTATCCTGGGCTCGCTGTGGTCGCTGGCGTAAGGGCCGCTTGCGCTCTCTTCATTGGACGAACACTCCGAACTACCACCAGACGAGCATACCAACGGTGGCACCTGAAACAAATTGCAAAATCGTGGTTAAAACTGTTGGTTAATAGAATATAGTAGAATATCGTTGCAAAATAGTGAAGGAATGTTCTCGAAAAAGTACCCAAGCGATTGCCCAATAATATATATTTTCTCTAATAAAAAAATTAATACAAAAATATGACATGTCTCACACACAAGGACTACCCAGAATAATCGGGTACGTTGTTTACGTTTTTGGCGGAATTCTGTTATCATGGTTCCAAACCCAAAAAAGTTATTGGTATGTGAGCCTTTCGCGTATGTTAGTTAAATACCTTCAAAACAATTACAGCAGCAGTTACTGTTTTCATTGTGGGAATAATTTATAAAGTGATGGTATCAATTCGTTGCAGAACCATGCTGGTAGTTAGATATCAAGGCAATATTGACAAGGAAATTTTAGCTTGATTTCACAGTCACTGGTATTCGGGAGACCCTTACGGGTAGTGGGTATGCAGAAGGCCCCGAATGGAACACGCTTGCAGCGCTCTGAAACGTGGGTTCATTCAGTACGATACTTTGTACGGGCTCTCCCCGTAGCGGGTCGCGTGCGCACCGAACCGCGTTGCTGTGAAATATCGCGGGTCGCGGGTGCCCCTAATAACAACCCGTACGGGTCTCCCGGATAGGTTGGAACAATTTTAACGCGATTTTTAATGGCAAACAGCTGATATAGTAAGGTACGGCTTAGGCTACTTTTATTTTAGAAATGTAGAAAATAAATTGATTAAATATAAACGCGGAAAAAGTCACGGGCACAGCTAGTTATAAAAAAAAATCCCAACCTACTGTCGTAAAACAAAATCCTTATTTCACAGTAATGTGAAAATATTTCAAATGATGTTGCGCATTTATTTCTAACTGGCCGTGAGCGCCATTTCGTCCGCGTTTTTATTTAATTATTTTATGATATAGTTTTCTAAAATAGAAGTACATAGCCTAAGTTACTCCTTCAACTATCTGCAAGTGAAAGTCCTGTCAAATTCATTCCAGACGTTCCAGAGATTAGCCGAAACAAAGGGATAGACAGAAATTGTAAAAAATATTATTTTTGGTATATCTACCATGAATATATTCATACGCATTTAGTTAGAAGCGTTTATTCAAATACATTACAAACAGACACTTCAATTTTATATATTTGTTTAGAATTTTCATCGTTAACAGTTACCTCTACCGGAAACCTATTGTTGGGTGGTTCCCATGAATGTAGACTCTACGTTGTTTGTTTACGTCCAAATTAATTCATATAGAATTACATATAATGGAAACTTATTAACAAAACAGCTATTTTAAAATGTTTGTTAATTACTAAGGACTAAGAAGAATATATGCTACGCGTTGATCCTCTGTAGAATAAACACCAGTTTCACTTCCTAGCAGCTCGTAACACATCAGCGTAGTTTAAAGTGGTCATTTCTAACAATATATCTGGAGTGAAAGGGCTGTGCATCAACATGGCCGAATATGGATCCCTTGCTTTATTATTCTGTTATATACATGTGCCCGCGACTTATTCCACGTTTTTATTTGATTGTTTTATAAGTTTTTAAATTGAAATTCTAAAAAAAATTAGCCTAAGCTCTTCTTTATTACTTCAGCTATCTGCCGGTGGAAGTCCTATCAAAATCGGTCCAGCCATTTCAGAGGTTAGCGGGTACAAACAGACACACAGAAAAGAGGGACAAAAATTCTAAAAATTATGATTTTGGTATATGTACTACCTTGTAAACATACATATGCACGCAAAAAGCTGTTATTTTAATATTAGATTTTTTTTTTTTAATTTATTTTCCAAAAGATTAAAAACAAAGTAAGCTTAATAACATACCTCTTAGACCACAGAGGTCCTTATGAGGTATTACATTGAAAACAAAAATCAGTGACACAATAATAAGATAAATACGAATATGTATATATGCGTTGAATAAACACACACACATATACAAAGTATCATGTAACTTTCGAGCGCATGCAAGCCTATAAATAAAATATTTACTTAATCATGTTATGTAAATAATGATCCTTTAAGGTTTTCTTTAAATTTCTTTCAGTTATACTTTGCTTTAAGCTATCCGGTAAATCGTTAATGAGGTGGGGTACAATATAAGCAGTTGTTCTACAACCATAATAATTTTTAGCTCTAGTAGTTAATAATTTTTTCCTGGCTACATTTCTCGTAAGTATGGAATGTGTAATAATTTCTTGTATGGATGAATTAAAGTATTGTTCTTTTAAAATGTTTAACTTAAATTTAACTTGTATAGGAAATGCTTTACAAAGATAAAATAATTTATAGTCGTTGTCTTTACAATCACGTCTTATACTTGGTGAGACCAACGATTTAGGTAATTTAACTTGCAATTTATATATTTTGTCCAGGTAAGTAGCAAAATGTGTTGATTTAGCTATCCATATTTATTTATTCATATACTATTGATAAATTAATAATGATTCCGTATCTTGCTAAAGAACCCCAAAAAGGATTCAAAGTTATCTTCGTCCATTTCTGATAGATAGTATATGACTGATAGACGGATAATGTGTATTTGTGACGGATAACTTTTCACATAGTATAAAATATGAATTTTATTTATACTATTTACTATATAACTTATTTTGTTAGCCATGACCTATTCGATGATGTTTCTTTAACAATCAGAGACTTTCAGTGGTTCCAATTCAAAATTTTATTACACTTTTACTATTTGATGATAAAGTCATAATGTTCTGAAATTCACAGAATTCTTGTAGGTACCACCTCAATCTAAAATATATGTTGTAAAATTTTCAGCCATTATAAAACGTCTAAAGTGTGGCCATGAGCTAGAATCATTGGATCCCACTCTTTACATACATTCTTGTTAATTTTCTTCCTAGGCTATACTTCGATGTGAAAAATCAACGTATGTAAAAGATGAATACGATAGATTGAGAAGCAACAGCATAGTACATAGCGCCATGGAAATAGCCAAAGAGGGGCGCATCGAAGCACTCACTTGTCTATGGCCCTACATCAAAAGCGTGACTATGAATTTGGCAGTACTGGACAAACTGCCGGAAACGCTCAACCCTATAGACTATCAGCATCTGTTGCCAACGAAACAACCGTTGACATGGTTCGAGAAGAAATCGCCCATCAAAATCAAGCCGCCGGAACATCAAAATGATTGGTGTAAGAAAGAAATATTTAGGTAAGTTTAATTAATAATTTAACAACGGCTAACATACATTAATTCATTGGAAAAGTTTTTGTATGTTCATATTTTGAACTTAAAAAACTTTATAAAAGTCTTATCGTTAAGTAGTATTACAATAATGTAGAAAAAAATGGATGAACATCTCCCAGATCGATCTGGAGCTCGAACTGGTCGGAGGACGCGAGCCCGGAGGCGGAGGCGGCGGGGGCGTCGGAGGCGGACGTGGCGGCGTGGTACTCGCGGCGCGCGCGCGACATCGCGGAGCGCTCGGGGCTGGTGTCGCACGCGCTCACGCTGGTGTCGCTGGCGGCCGTGGGCGGGGCCGTGCCGGGGCTCGACGACATCATGTTCCATCTGCTCACGCTCGACACGCTGCTCTACGACATCAACCTCGAGGGCATCACGCTGCAAGACCTCGAGAATATGTCCACCTTGAGCACTTGCAAACTGCTCATGAAAATGGTAACGCACCACAAATGCTTTTGTCCGTCTAAACATCTTAAGTTTTTGCAATTTTTAAATTCAAAATTAGATAATTAAACGACAGCTACGTGTTTGGAAGGCTGTTACTAGGACAAAGAGTTGACATTAAACAGCACGATTGCTTTTTTTCAAATGTTGACTATATAAACTTATACTACGAGTAGCAAAAATGATATGTGGAGTATTCGTAATAGCGAGATTAGAGAAAAGGGGGTTGGAAAGAATGTGTCGGTGTTAAAATGAGAAAGTGCATGCTTTGAAATTTCGGTCATGCGAGAGAATGAGAGATGAAAGCCTGACAAAACAGATATACAATGCGGAAATGGAAGGCTGTAGGCTCCCGGGGAGATTGACATTCCACGACCAAATTGTTCGGTGTTATCCAAGGGTGGGTTATCCAAGACTTCAAGAAAGGCGTTATTGTATGAAGAGAATAATAAGGAATATGTTTTTTTAAACAATACTTCAAGTAATTATATTACTTACACTGAAAAAATATAACACTTGCAAAATAGTGATAAATAAGTTAAAAAAATTATCCAAACTATCATAATTTTCGGATGATTTAAAAACCGAAATTTTAGCGCGCTTATTTATGACGTCACCGTCCACTGAGAAATGAGAACAATAATTTGTCAACGAAGTGAAATTAAGTGAAGTGTTATTACAGTGAATATATTGTATTGTCCCTAAGTGCGAAAATTTTCAAATAATGCCCAAAGATGCAAAAATAAGGATATCAATTGTCTTGGCGTGGACATTTCGTTTCGACGATAACGAAGCGTTTTTAAAATTATTGAAAAATACCTCTTTTAAAGAATAAATTTTATTGATAAAAACATGAATATTGGCAAAAATATTTATGTGAATATATTTCTCTAGCAATAAAAAATACACGTTATTTTTTTGGGCCATATCTTAATCACATGCATATTGCCTATTAATATAAAATAATCTAGGCAAGTATGTAGAAATCGTGACACTTGGCGCTCGATACTCTTTGCCTACTATTTAAGGGACTTGACGTGAACGTGTAGCGTATAATGTAAATGAGATAGTAAATCATTATTTTATAAATTTATGATAGCTCGTATTGATTGACCCACGTTTTGAAATTTATCACTAGCTTCTAACTTACCGGGCTAGTTTTTGTTAAATAGATTTTTTTAATCGAATAATTGAGTCAACAGAGTAACATAAAATACGAACCTATGATACGCATACGCAGGGGCATTACGGTTTTTTTTTCAATTTTAAAACATAATTATTTTAACTACAAAATATTAACAGCCTTGCTACTTTTGAAAGTTGATTTTTTTTTTCAGTCTACACCAGAAACTTTTGTGTCAGACTTGAAAGAGTTTGTCGTGCCGTTCCTTAAACGCTATGAGAACTTGACGAAGGATGTCGGCGGCTGTCTCAGTGGGCTTATGGAATTCCTTGAAAACATCAGCATCGACGACCTTTCCTATATTCTGTTGGTAAGTTTTTATTTCATAATCTCGTGAAAACAAATACGATGATTTTCATTTTTATTATCGGATAAAATAGCGAACAGGCACACGGGTCTCCTGATGGTAAGAGACACCATAGATGTTGTAGATGCGCTGCTGTCCTGTAGTCGTCCTGTTAGACCTTATGTGCAAGTCTACCGGCTACCCTACCCTCCAGACCGGAACACGACAATAACATTATGGCGGCAGGAATAGGTAAGGCGGTGGATTCCTACCCGGACAATTGGTAGTGACCCAGTGAACCTCTTACGAGCTGCCTGATAGGGAGGCAGCTGGTCTATTCTGCACAGAGGACCCGGACCAACACTGGGGAAAGAGATTAGACTAGAGATTTATTTGTTATTTTAGATTATGCCGAGGAGTTTGTTATGCTTGGCTTGGTTTGAATACTGTGGTCCACGGCAGAAAGTGTTAAAATAATTTCGGTATAAATTATTTTTTGTAATAATAGTCCCTACTAATATTATAAATGCGAAAGTAACTCTGTGTGTCTGTCTGTTACGCTTTCACGCCTAAATAACAACCGATTTTGATGAAATTTTGTACAGAGATAGAGTTAACCTTGAGGAAGGATATAGATTACTTTTTAATCGACTACATAAAAAAAGGGTATGTTTTTGCGCAATAAGTATTATAAGTGGGAAAAATGTCTCCCCTTTGAAAGTTGTCTGTGTTATTAAAATAATTCACGCGTGCGAAGCCGCGGATGGAAAGCTAGTTAGTAATAATATAAAAAATGAACACATATTTCGCATATAAAATGTTTTTATTTAATTTAATTTCATGATAGAATATGCCGAGATATTATTTAAAATGATTTTTGTATGCTCGTCATTATTGCATAGTTATAATGTATCCGTAATTGAAAACAATTTTCACTAAGCAAGATCTTAAAGCCTTAGGACATACATAGACAGACTATCCAAATGTTGTCGCGACTGGTTTAGACGTTAAGGCGTGATCAATAAACACCTATTTTCCATTCACAATTATATACATACAATGAGATGAGATGTTTGTCTGTAGGTATTGCAGTCCCCCCGCGAGTTCGAGCTCGACGTGCGCACCCACCTGGAGCTGGCCGAACGATGTTTGATGGCCTACAATGGGACTGAACACTTACATATGGCCTGCGATCTGCTCGCCACTATCTTGAGGGAGACGTAAGTTTGATTGTGTTTTGCGCGTATCTCTTATATTTGAAAATATATCCAAGATATTTTATATGAATTTTTACAATTCGACAATTCCTCAATAGTTTAAGTGCTATTGAACATATGACAAAAAAAAAAACAAAGGAATTTAAATTAATCATGTGACGTCTCCAAAATACGTTATTTTTTGTGAGTATTTTTATTGTATTTAAACTAAAAATCTTTTTCATTAAATCTCTATTGTCAAAGTGCATAACAAAAGCGGAATAAACCTAGAATTTCAATAATTATTCCTGTCTTTATAGACCATAAACAGCATTGTCGATACACTTACTTATTTCATCGGTAAGGTAGAGTCGGACTTACATCAGTCAGTATC
Source organism: Lasaia peninsularis (assembly GCA_018236625.1). Taxonomy (NCBI): domain Eukaryota; kingdom Metazoa; phylum Arthropoda; class Insecta; order Lepidoptera; family Riodinidae; genus Lasaia; species Lasaia peninsularis. The sequence continues at coordinate 2,000 of DVZL01006895.1, read as the reverse complement.
CCGATCCCGTGAGCGCGACGCATCTACGGTGTCTATAGGCCAAGGTGGTTTCTCACCATTAGGTGAATTTGTTCGTCGCATTATCATAAAAATGTCAATACTTTGTATAGTTTATTTCTTAAGTTCCGCCCGTCTTCGCACGGGTACCGTATTCATCTTATATACACATAAACCTTGCTCTCGAATCACTCTATCTAATAAGAAAACCGAATCAAAATCCTTTGCAAAGTTTTAAAGATTTAAGCAGACATAGGGATATAGGGACAGAGAAAGCGACTTTGTTTTTATACAATGTAGTGATGTGAGTTGTAGATGTATGTAAATAGTAATCAGTGTAAAAGTAAAATAAGGTGGCCGCAGCGAGTCGCGTGTGTTGCAGCGACGGCAGCATCTCGGCCAGCATGCTGGTGAAGCGCGTGGCGTCGCTGGAGCGTGCGGTGCGCGGCAGCTCGCGGGCGGCGCGGCGCGGGGTGCCGCTGCCGCCGCGGCAGCTGGCGCACCTCGCCGCCGACCCGCCGCGCGCGCGCCTGCTGCTGGCGCGCCTCGCAAGACACCGGTACGTGCGTACCCTCACGCCGGCACCCCTGCGCGGTAGGCGGGGACTGTCTACCGCAAACTGTCACGATTCCTACGTACTTGTCTCTCTCTGCATTCATTACTCTGCTCGTACAAACGCACTGGTTTTGGATACTCTTGACACGACACGAGTCATTTATATTATGAATCTTATCTGGAAGCAAAAGTTTTTGATTTATATATTAACACACGTTCGAGACCCTTAGGACTATAAACTTACTATTTTGCTCACATACGATGTGATGAACTGTACGCAGACAAAGCCGCGGGCAACAACGAGTAATTTTATAAACTAATTAATCAACCGAAACATCCGACCGCGAAATAATTTAATTTCTAGCTCTTATACGTTTTATTAAAAGCTGTCGTATGTGTGTAGTTATATTTACTAGTTACCTACTTAGTTTCACTGTGAAGGTTACATGAAAAAGACTCAACCAACTTATCTTTTAAAATTATAAATGCGATATCTCCTTCGTCCGCTAGAATAATCTAGTTATTCAGAATAATACAATATTCAATTTTCGTTTATTTCGTTTAATATTTACAGGTAGGGTTCATTGGAGAGGAAATCCTTGTACTTGCTTTTGTAGAAAATACTAAACCAATTGCCATATCACAACAAGTAGGGAACCATCATTGAGTTATACTAAACACCATACAAGAATATCTTTTTGTAATGGGACCAAATTTATGGTGAGACATATACAAAAAAACAGCCAAATGCGAGTTAAAGTCGTATACGAAAGGTTCCAGACTATTATTGGTAAAACGACAAAAAAATCACTAGCTAACACGGTTAATGACATACAGCCTGGTAACAGACGAACAGACGGACAGCGAAGTCTTAGCAATACGATCCCATTTTTACCCCTTGGGCAGTGTCATGCACAGATTTATGACACTAGTTATGCGGCGGAGTATACTCGGTTACAAAAAAATATTTTATAGATTTTTACCTTTTTTTATTTAGGTTCATAGATTATAAAATCATGATAGTGAAATGTCTTTTTTAATTAGATATATCAGAGCACATCCTGTCTCAAACCGTAAACAGTGCTGATGTGTCCCTACGGAGTGCACGCCTGTGCCTTTGGGTACGGGTAAAAGAGGCAACATTTAGTTGAGTTGTCCTCTTTCTCTTTTTTTAAAGTTGATTAAAATTAAAATTAGTAATAAAAATAGTTATAACCATATTTATAATTTCACTTTTTTCACAGCGATCAAAAACCAACGCCACAGTATTGGGAAGAGCTGTTGAAGGACATCCTCGAGCTCCAGGCTACACTCTTCGAGTGTGTCACCGTAGCTGAATGCTATGAGGTTACTCAACAGCATATTAAAGATAATCAAATCAAATCAAATCAAATCAAATATTTATTTCCATAACTGTGTTACAATTAAGTTTTGAAGCCTCTGACTCC
>DVZL01006894.1:0-11076 GCA_018236625.1 Lasaia peninsularis | reverse complement strand
AGCGCGTTGGCGCATTGCATTCGAATTTTCGAGTCGCGTGCGCCATTCCGCCAGTGCCATACCATGCATCCTATCCCAAGACTCTACCACCTAGTAAATGTTACGGTGTTGGTGTCATTAGACCCTGTGCTCGCCTCTTAAGAGCTGCCTGGGTAGAAGGCTGTTGGCCTATTCTACAACGAAACCCGGACCAACACGGGGAGAACGTTGCTATTAAACGTGTTCGCTAACTCCTTGATCAACAAGTCTACGATAAATATTAATATAAGTAAAGCAATTATACCTGCTAATGCACCAGCTGAGTGACCAGATCGGCTATATCTGTTCATAGTATACATTCCTTCTTCTTGTTCTTCCTGGCCTTAACTTGTTTCTATATCGAGTGATATCGGGGTCGGTTGACCTCCAAATTGGACATTGTTTCCCTTCTGGTTTGCAGAGGTCGGATGGCAGTCACTCTGTGTAAAAACTGGTGCCCTTGTCAAATCCCCTAGCTTAAGATAGCCTTAGGCTGACTCCGATATCACCCCATATAGAAACAGGTCGAATTCGAATACACGAATGCGGGTTTTGTCGCCAAGTTTATCTACATCGTAAGACACTCAGAAACATTAGTACGTAGTTAGTAGTTAGAAAAAACTCATAGCGACATAGTAGGGTTTTAACCTGTACCTACTACCGAAATGGAACTTCGAAGTCCTAACTATTAGACCACAGTGGCTGAAGCACTTAACGGGTGGTAGTCTGTAAATTTACTAATTCATGAGGCTGTTTAAAGGGGATGAGAATCCTAAATACATATCGCCACGTTCATGTCCTCGAGAGGGTAGACGCGCACGTCGCCATGTCAGGCACAGTCCTATATTCTTCTCCTTTACTAATTGTTTAGCACATTCTTTTGAGTTGGGATTAGGTTTTAGGACGTTTAGATGTTATTAGGACAAATAAAACTCCCGTGTAATCATTTCCAATAATTTTATTTTTAAATTAGTGGCAGTGAAGTTTAATCGGGATCGCTAACTTTAACTAAAAACTGTTTTTTTTGTTTGTTCAGTCGTCACAAACTTAAATACATACCACTTTCACCATTTACACCAACAAATAACATTTACTTTACCTATAATTTACCTTGCTTTAAAATCTATTGATAGATGAAAAAAGAATCGAAGGACAAACATTACAATCAAATCAATCTAAACATTATTTCACCCAAATCACGTTAATTGAAGTTTTTCTGAGGTAATTTAAACTCGCTTGTGTTAACAATACGATATTTTATTAATTAGTACATTTTATAGTCTTATTTGGAGATCGCAGTCTAGAAAAGTAAAAAAAGAGCAAAAAAAGGGATGTGAATGTTTTGAAAATGGCAATATTGATAACTTATTACGACACAATAAACTGCTCACATTTTTTTCTAAATAGGTAGTAAATTTATAAAATAATAAGGGCATATAAAATTTGGCACTTGGATACGAATCACAATAAATAAACTTACATTATTATTTGGATCATGTTCCGCCAATATGACACAACCCACAAAAAATCTAAAAAATATTAGCTGTTCCAAAGTGACACAAAAAAATACCGATTTTTGTTGCTATAGAAACTGGCAATTAAAAGAAAAGCTCTTTTGATAAACAGAACCAAATCACATATTTTGTGGATCATTTTTATGTTTTGAGGATTGGGTTCTTATCGTGTAACCTGGTCCATTCATGACTAATAAATCACTAATATTAAAAAGTTATTGTTGAATTACAATGATGTTAAAATAACATAAATTTAGATAATTGAATAAGGTAACATTTGACGTTAGCGTAAGCCCTTTTGAAAACTCCGATTTAAAATGTTAAGTTCCATTGGGGATCCTGAAAGATATATCTGGATAGAAAAATATCCAGAAAAAATACACAGTTGTTTACAATATCTTCCAATCAATCATCATTTTTTATTCGGATCTATCTAGAACTCCCAGCAGATATTTCATTGCCCATGAAGCAGATATTTCAACCATTAAATCTAAGTTCTAAAATGAAAAAAGAGTTCCAAATTGATTGTTTAATTTTAAATTTATAAGAGGTTTATACTTTCTATGAATTCAAAATTAAACATCGTTCCCGGTTTTTTGATCCTTCCCTTTCAGATTATTTATATCACCTACAAGTTAACCACGATTTTTGAAATTAAAACGATTAAAATTACGATATTTAAAGATTTTATTGTTGTTAGTTAAATATGAATCCAATCTTTCAATTACTAATCACAATATTACTCAGTACGGCATAATGCTGAGGTGGTTCTTACGTGATCTGCAGTCGGTATTGAAAAAAAATATTTTTTTTAAATATTTAGTCAAAGTTCAGTTATTTCAGTAAAAATTTTTGTTACGACTTTTTTTAATAATTTCACCCCCTGCAAGCAGTACTTTTAAAAGTGCTTCATTTTGCGAATCGTTGCTGTATTTGGAACACTTAACATTAAGCGTTGTTTTACAAAATGATCTCCAATATTGTAATTTGAAAATAATTAAAAATACAAAAAACTAATAACTATTAAAATACAAATACAACATAATATCATACTGATGTATCATTATATTTTCTGAAATCATTTTTTAAATAAAAATTATTTTTATTTTAACATCATTGATTCAAACATTAGGTACATGTAATCAGTGCCGAACTAACCAAGTTACAGGAGAAACTGCTACGGAGCCGCAAAACTGGTCTCGCGGAAACATGCCCTTTTCATTAGAAATATTTTAGTAACACCTTTTATCTATGTAGATATATAGCGTCCTATCCAACGAACAAAGTTCTATTTACAAATCATCCACATTTAAGGACGAGCTTTTAAAGTTACCTATGCAAGATTTAATTTGCCTGGGAAAAAAATTTCAGGCTATTTTTAAATATTTTTTGGTTTTTAAAACTCTATAATATATACCAATTTGGGGTAGGTACTTATAATTATAGAATAAGGATTATTTAAGATTTTTTTAAGTTTTATTAGCACATAATTAAGTCATAATCATATAGATCTTTATTCGTTGGCAAAAGCGATAGGTATATTGGGAATATAAGTTCTCGTGTTTTTGTTTAACTTCATACTAATTCGACACTGTATCTAATAAAAATCTTGGCACATCATGTTAACATACTTGAATAGAACGAAACACTTAAAACAACAATAGACTTTTATAACAAGGAGGCTTAAACTTAAAAATAGGACCGGCTCTATTCTATCTTCTATAATCTTTGAAGATTTCCGACCGTGAACTTTATTTTATTTTTAGTTTTAATTGTAAACCCTTATCGATCTGACTACAATATGAAAATCTTTGTTCTCCGAGTTTATATTTTTATCCTATTCGCATGAGTATTTATTTTTCTTTGGTCGATAAGGTTAAGAAAATAATTAATTTTAGTGGTCGTAACCTTACGTGTATCGTTAAAACTCCTGTGACCTGTCGTAATTTAAAACAACTGTTTTTAAGATTTGGACCACAGATATCTTATCAGATCATAAACCTCTTAAAAATAAGTACCTATGCAGAAATAATTTTTAAGTCGTATATTTAAAAAAAATCAAGTTGCTAAGATACACAAACTGACTGAAGAAAAAAATAAACATATTAAACCTCTTCTTTACAGTCAAATATATATATATATATCTCAAACAACGTGAAACGTAAATTTTAGTGGATCTCCTTCAAGAAGCTAAAGGTTACACTCCTAACAACAATCTGTCACGAATATGAATATGTATGTGTATGCTAACATTTTCTAAATAGTCCATTTCTTTCTCTCAATATTGTGAAGTTGGCAATATTAAAACAAAATGGCCTTATGAAAGTGTGAAGCCCCTACTAGAATGAGATAGATGTTTAATATTGCTGATATATCATTGTTAGGATTATAATCTCTATCTTTAGCTGCATGATAACCTTTCTCTGACATAGTACCTATAGACGTAATTTCAGAGCCAGCCCTATTATTAACAAAACTTATCCACACAACAACCAGCTGATTCGACTTGTGTTTACATATCGAAATTATCAATAATGTGCGTAACACCATAGAATTATGAAGCTGTACAAACAAACTGCGGAAAACCATAAGAGTGACCCACATACAATTTAATTAAGAATAAATAGCTAATTTATATTTAGGTAATTCATTAATATTCCTACTCGCCTTCTTATGGATAGCTTTATTTTTGAATAATTTTCCTGGATAATAATATGGATGGTGTCCGTTGTGACCAGACCGTTGAACAGACCCACAAGAAACTACTCAATCCTTTAAGTTTGCTGACAGATGAGCGTATCTTTTCGATCCAAAATCTGTGTAACTTTTATAGACTTTGTTTCGGGACAGAATGAAATTTTATCTGTAAGCTAGTAATAATTATAAATAATTTGTTAAAATATTTATACGTCACAATGTGGTTAAATATGTTGGTATAATTAAATCGTTTTTTGTAACAGCTTTTTAACACAGATATACGGGATATAATTAACTAAATATTTTTAATTTCATATTTTCACCAATAAATTAGGTACATAGTTGATATAAACCCAAAATAATGAAATGAAGCGCTTGAAATATTTATTTTAGGGGAAGAAAATGTTTGTATTACTAACGAAAAAAACGAGAAAATAAGGTCTAACAAAACCTATTTTTAAAAATACGCTCATCTATATAAATGTAGGTCTTCAACATATGCCCAATATACAATAATATATAGTAGTTTCATCTATTTCATCCAAAAAACTGTTATAATAATAAGCAGTATCTACAAACTTTGCCTTTTCTACAAAGACATTCTAAAAAAAAACAATAATATTGGCAAGTTAAAAATCGTATCTACTAACTTCATAACCCTGATAGATCTTCTATAAAAGAAGTCGCTTTAAGACACACCTAAAATAGCCGGTCACACATCAATGTCAACATAATATTTAAACAATGTCTAGAACGAATAAAATGTGATATCCCGTTTTCATAAACAGCCACATGTTTTAAAATAGCTTCACCTAAAATTTTATAGCGATAGTTTATTAAAAATTAATATCATGACAATTTCACAATATCAAACCTTAAATTAAAATTGCTAAACATACGTATCAAAACATCAAAATGGAAATTTCGGTTCATGAAAATCGAACTTATATTTTATTATCTATATTTTAATGGATGTAATTATCAAAACAAAAATAAAATAATTATTTTTCAAAAAAATCTTGCCAAAATCATTGGTATGGTGTGACTCGATCAAGCAAGACAATAATTTACTCTACGCAACCGTAAGCAGCAGAAGCATTCACAACTGTAGAGCTAATAGTGAAGTGAAACATGTGTTAATAGTAAATTGAGTGTCTTGCTTGATCGAGTTGCACTATACTACTGCTTTTAGCGTGAGTTTGCAAAATAATTATTTTATTTTGTTCAAATATAGATTTCCGCAAAGTAACACTTGATTCTATCAATTACCTTAAAATGGATGTAATTATTTTCCAAAGTCACGCAAATTGCCAAAATCTTCATGTTTTTATCTATGAACAGATTATTCTTTTATTAGCTCCTATAGTTGACTCATTTAAATTATGCATTTACTCTGCTATTTTGGCTTCTCCCTTTCGCATTTTGTAATAACTAGCGATAATATCTCAAAATATTTTATAATTTTAAGCATTCCTTGATAAATACCGTCGATTAACAACGTGAATTATCTCGCCACTCTCTATCTTTGGGGATTAAAACGAAAAGCGAGACGTTATTACATAAAAAATATTCTTAAATTGAAAATAGTGTATGTACGTTAATGTATAAAAGAACTTGTAATAATGGAATGCTAAAGTTATTGGAAAAACTTAACAAATTAAGTTTATTGGAATCAAGTCGTGGACAACACTAGCTATTACTTACTCTGTGGCAACAGAATATTTTAACAGTTTGCGCGAAAAATTATTTATGTTCTATCTGTATTATTTTACTAGTCCATTAAATATTATATTTTTTAATAGTTAAGATTGTAATTTTTGGACTAATTACGCCAATTTCAATAATAATATTATGAATGGATTACTATTTTTTAATCGAACACCATCTTCCTTCTTTTATTATAATGGTAACTATTTTTTTAGTATTAACTATCCGTGACATCCAAGGCTGTCTTACTTTAAGCTACACACACAGCCACATTTTGTTATTGCATAAGGTTTGTTTATAATTGTTTATTCAATGTACTATTTTTACTATCAAATTTTCATGAACCATTCTCAAGATATAAGAGATAGGAAAATAAATGGACAGCACAAAAACACATATAGGCATATTATGTTTATAATGTTCGCGTCCATGAAATGAAGCGGACATACGCGTTCGTGTGTTCTGAACCTATCTTATAATACCTTAACTATACAATTTATGAAACCCGGTCAGGGCTGTAAAACTTAGTAAACCTCAATATTATACATCAGTTTATCGGTACTATACAAAAATTAAAAACATTATTACAATAATACTACGATATTATAGATCTTATAAATACAAGAATCGACTTACACCTACCAAATACCATCAATCGTGACGTGAATGGTATGCTCGTATTTTAGTTACAACCTTTTTATAACATACAATTTATTAATTTCATAATTTATATCTATTAAGTATATTCCATATCTCAAACGACCTGAGACGTAGCATACAAATGACGACACAGAATATATTCCCGTCGTAAAAACCATCTTTTTTAAATACAACGTGGAGCAATGTTCAGTCTACCCTAGCCCCGTCCATATTCGTCAAACATCCAATCACAACATAACCGATTATTTAGCGAACACAAAATAACATGAGCATAGACTATTGACAGGGCGTCGATTTGAGCGATTCATTTGAGCGAGACGAAACTTCAAATTTAAAAAACGAACACTCAGTCGAATTTAGAATCCCTTTCTTTTTTGAAAAAAAAAACGCCATTTTTTTCAAAAAAATGTCGTTTGTAATCATTGATTATGAAATTCTAACTTGAAAATGTTAAATTATATGCCCCTTGTACACGTGGGTTTAAAAAACGTACAATTTTGTGAATTTCAAACGGTTTTTTAAGAATCAGCTCAAATCGATAACCTCTCTGTAGCCTTTAAACTTATCTCTGACAGTTTAATAATACAATTTTTATTATTTATATATTTAGTTACACCATTTATAACTTAAGAACGCCTGGGCTAATATGATGGTTTTTATGTTTATTGATTTATCTTCGTTCGGAATACAATGAAAACTATTATAAAATTTAAACGTCATGACAAAAAATTCGTATATATCATAACCGGGAGGAAGAAAGTTTGCCGGAATGGCTAGTAGGTAAATACAAAGATACTTATGTAACTATATCGTATTTTTATGTGTACAATAGTTAATGAACTTCGTGCCTTCTCTTTTTCACTTTATTTATTACACACGTGATATCACTAGAAAAAACACAACAAAAAAACACAAAAGGCCAACATATCTCTGATAAGAGATATATTTCAGTTTATCTGGGAAACAACTATAAGCTTCTTTCATTGACTGTAAGATTTAACGTTTGCAAAATCTCATTAAATTCTAATTAAAACACTAAGCATGTTCATTGTTTTATGAATTTTTTAAAGCTCAATAAAGAACATGTTTAAAGCGACAAATTATTCTTAACACTCGAGCAAATTAAAGATAGGTACTATTATGGTATTACGTAACTTTAATCAATTATGGTTCAGAGACATTTTCTGTAGATATATTTTTTATCAGTTCCAACTGATAAAAACACAACTTTGATTCAAATCGTTTGCCCATTTCGCTAGTCATTGAATAATTAGAAAATAATAGAGTAATTTGATAGACGATCAAAATTAAGAGTTATTAATTTTCACTTTTCCTTTCAATGTCATTTTTAAAGTTTTAAAATTAGTTATCTTTCGACAGTGCTCATTGATACTTATAAAAAAATATTAAACTGTCAGATATACTGCACGCCTTAGTCAGTAACTCTATCAGATGCGAGTCGCACATTAGACTAATTTGTTTATATTTATTGTTTTTGAAGTCTTATTTATAATAATGGTGTTATATACTTTAGATATTAGGATCTTGGCACCAAATATTATTAATGCGTCACAAATCAACTAAAACAAATTAGGCCCAACCTTCTGACTGGTTTAAAATCAAGCGAAAACAGCAGGCGATTTTGCTATGAGCTGGTATTTATTTCTTCTAGGATTTGATGTCTAGATTTACACCATCAAGAATCGCCTGCATTTCTGGTTCTCATTAACTGGTGAACATTCGAAACACTTTTACGTCTCTAGTAATGCCAAATGAAATTTCAATATGTGCACCCGATCTTTAAAGTGGCACTAAAATAGTGGACTGAATTAAAATAATAGGGTTCAAATATACAGATTATAAATGGTTGTTCAATACGTGACAGAAGCACGAATGATTTTTTGTCTGTTAAAAGTATTTGACAACGTCGTAGTAGACAACATTTATAGATTAAATAAGGTACGTTTGAAATAGCAACCGCTAAAAAAGCGGCAACGGCATTTTGTTCCATGTACTTTTATTACATATTATGTACACTGTAACTAGTGACAAAGTTGATAGTTAACTATGAACCTTTTTTCTGATCTAGAAATCATAATTGAATAATTTTGGTTAGGATAGTAAAAACGTTTCGAAAATCACCATCTCCTGAGCATATGAGAGAAAATCTGTTAACAAAAGAAAATCTCAAAGAAACACGTAAAAAAGATTCACTACATGAATAATAACTTCGCTAGATTGTATATAATTTCATTAATAGCTATAATTATTATCCACAACAACGCTGTCACATTGTCGCGCTACAACGGATATCCGTTCTCAATCTGGAAATCATTACTCCTCATCTAACGACTGATTCGTACACGTACGTAATCTTAGAAATCGATAGGATTTTACTTACAATAATTTTGCTATTTATTACCTAAGGCCTACCGGCCACGAAACGCGAGTCGGCCACGACAAATTTTATTATAGTCTTTATTGCGACAATTTGTCGCACCGCGTCAACTACCGGATTTCACGACACTGAATCGCTTGGACGTTGCAAAGACCCTACTTCGATGGTACGTACCATCAAACTTGCTGTATTGCGATTTTCTATTGGCAGTTCTTGTTGCCCTCTAGAAGACTAGAATGAGATAGTTTCGAGGTTGCAGGACAGCAAGTTGTACCATCAGTGAGGTGGCACGGTGTCGCGGGGTGGTGTAGCGGGGCGAGGGCGGGGTGCGGCGGTCAGCGCGCGGCGACGCGGCACAGCGCCAGGCGCAGCGCGGCAGCGGCGGGCACGGCGGCGCCGCACAGACCCGATCAGAGTCTATCCTCCTCTTCTTCCTCCTCCCCCTCGTCCCCAGCTTCCTCGTTCTCCTCCCGATACCCTGGATGCTCGCTAATGGCGTAATAATTACCATTGTATATAACTCCTAATTCTCTCAGAGCGTCACCCCGAATTGTGGCCTTTATCGTCCAATTGTAACAATCGTCCGATTCTGATTCACGATCTAATCTTTCCACGTCTAAAATTTTAGAACTTAAACGTTCTAAGATGATGCCTATGTCTTTTATCGTCAAGTGACGCTTCTGATCGACGCTGAGCTGGTCGATCAGGAGGAGGAACTTTTCCGACGTGACCGCCTCGTCTTCCACGAGTGTGTTTTCGGTTTCACTCTCCGAGGAGTCTCGTTCGCCTCGTCTCGCGGACTCGGCGTCTAGAAATCGCACGTGGCCTTTAGGACGGCCTTGTGGAGAAGCTCGAGGCTGAGAATCCTGTATCGGAGAAGTGGCGACACTTTTGTGTACGGCGATACGTCTGCCTTCTTCGTGCAGTGCGCAGCAGTGGAAATCACATTCATCGTTGGAAGGTCGATGCGGAGCATGTGGCTGATGGGAGGGGTGAGGGGCGTGAGAGGTGGGTGGTGCTGCACGACACTCGGCAGTGTGTACGTGATGGTCGAGGGAGGAGGACGCCCGCGATAGGCGCGGTCTGGCCGGTCCCGGCTCGTCGTGGTTTACGACGGTGATGTGCGGCGGTGGCGGCTGCGGCCGGTCCAACGAGGTCTGTATAACAAGAGAGGGTCGGCGGTCGGGCTTAGGCTGGCGCGAGGGCGAGCGCGCGGCCGGCGACGCTTGTGGCCGCTGGTCCCAGTGCAGCACCACCGTGACTCGCCCCTTGTTGTCCATGATCTTCCATGAAGGTGTCTCATCGTGTAACTCGAGAGCGTGTATCGTTTCGCATACTATTTTTGGTATTGCCGATATTGCTGGAAAAATTCAAAAAGTTTTTAGTGTTTTTTTTGGGTTTATATGGGTACTTTGCAGAGGGGTTTCCTGATAGAAAAAAATACTTAAACTACAACAATGACTTGTTAATCTGATATCGTAACCCGACCACAAACAGTGACGCAGCTACATTACCTATGGTGTTTATAGGCTATGGTTGTCTCTTACCTTCAGGACTCAGGAGAAACGTATTTTTGTTCGCTAGGTATCTTGTCACATAAAAAAGTTACTCTATTAATAACTGAGGTCCCTCAATCAGACATAAAAACCGTACGTAAGTTGTAATTATTCGTACGGATAAAATTAAAATCGCGTTTTATTTGTACTGAACTAGGTAAAAGTTTCGAGTGTCATAAAAAGATAACCTTATAACCTAACCATTGCTAAGCTTTTTTTATATATTATTCTTCGGTTGCAATAGAAAAATATTATTTACAGGCATGATTCAATAACCTAAAAATATATTTACAAATGAAAAAAATAATTGAATAAAAAAGTAATTATCCGGTTCATTCATTAAAAAAATGTATTCACTTTTTTGTTGTGGTAACTAACTAAAATCACAATACTCTATATATTTATATATGGTCTAAGATCCGAACTTAAGCCGATTTTGCATCGAGCTAATAATAGAATAAAACTTATTTTATAATAAGTTTAGTATATTAGAGAATATATTAAAAATGGGTTGCCAAAAAAAATC
>DVZL01006893.1:0-11076 GCA_018236625.1 Lasaia peninsularis | reverse complement strand
TCGGAGCCTATTCGTTACAACCAAACAAACAAACAAACAAACAAACTTTTCCTCTTTATAATATTAGTATAGATATAGAGAGGGTAGTTTACCTTCAGCTCCTAGATTTTTGTTTAATTAGAGACCCCACTTTGCAAAATAATCTTTAACGACCATAGACAAGCCTTTATATGTCAACCGTCAGCTGTCAGTTGTCAATCAGCAGTTTTGTTACATGTCAAAAGTTAAAACTTCGTTCTGTGTTCACTAATACCTTTAATTTTATTCACATTTCTTTCACCCTTATAATCACTTGAAACGATTTGTTTTGTGTAATTAACTAACGTGTATAATGCAATATTGATTTCTTTTTATTTCACGATGTCATCAAATGAACCTGATTGTTTAAAAGGTGATATTAAAAATATTCCGGTTTATTTTGCAATATGTTTACTTTGTCGACAAAATTGAAGTTACGATCTTGTTTATTTGTGTTTCAGAGACAGTGACTGTGCTAATTAACGCCATTGGAGATAACGATAATACTGTTACCAATGTTGTAATTAAATCTCTGACAAAGATAGCAAACGCTCATCCCAATGAAGTGATTGAAATATTTTGTGAATTTTACCGCAGTTCCGTCAAAACAAATGTAATTCAACTCGGGAATATCGTAAAGTTAGTAATTTTTTATCTTGATTTTTTTTATTATTAATTTAAGTTATACTACTACTATAATTAATAGTAAAATAAAGAAATATATCATTTAAGTATAAAATAAATCTAGATATAAAAATAAAATCATTAGTATTGTAATAAAAAACCTATTTATCTTCAAAGACTTCCCAAGTTACATTTTAACAAGATATTTGTTTAAAAAGAATATTGTATTAAAGGACACTAAAACAAAATTTTGGCTGTAATTTCTTTTGTAATGTGAGGTTTGTTATATTTCTATTTATAAATAGAATATAAAATAAATGGAATCAGTTTTGATCAATTATTCTTTAATATAAATATAATGTCCAGAATAAGGACTTCTTAAGCATGTCAAAGTCAATACTTATACCTACATACTTTTTCAAATAATTACAGAGTTTTAGAACAAACATGTGTGAATCAAATAAAGAAGTTGGATGTGAAAATTACTACAGATTTAGTAAATTCCATGCTTCGAGCCATGACAGAAAATCCATCATGTGAACCAATCGTACAGATGGGAGCATCTTCTGTTTTGGTTGCCATAGGACATGAACATCTGGACTTGGTAGGTTTTCAATCTGTTGCATTAATTGGTAAAATAACCTTATGTAATTTTACAAGACAGAGAACAAGCGTACAGATCTCCTAATGGTTAACAACAACCGTTGCCTTTATAAAATCATAGATGGTGAAGAAGCACCCATCTTGTGGTCAGGCTGTGTTAGACCTAATCTGCAATTCTACTAGCTACCCTACCCTTAAGACTGGAACTCGGTAATGTCATTATTGTGCAAGAAATAGGTAAGGCGGAGGATCTCTACTTGGGCAAATTGCTGCACAGCACTCTACGAGCCTATTATGAACTGAGGGATGGGGAGGTTCTATTCTACAAGCATAATATTTGGCATTTATTCACTTTAATCTTTATCATCAGCCATTGTAATAATTAATATTTGTCCTATATTGAGATTTATAAATATGTCAAAGTAATATGATCCCAGATGTTTAACATTTTTGCTTGTATAAAAAAGAATATTGAAATTAATTATATCTCACAAGGCTTTGCGATGCCAGTTTAACTGAAATCTTTAAAATGTAGATTAGTCATAAATATATCTTGAATTTGTGAAAGTAAACAAACATGTAACTCTTACATCATGTGTGTAATCTATACTATTATTATAAAGAGAAAAACTTTATATTATTATATGTTTTTAACAAATTAAGTCAAAAAAGACTAAACTAATTTTAAAAATTCTTTCAGCGTTAGAATGCTACATTATCCCTTAGCCTATGTTATGGCTATATTTTCAACTAAAAAAATTAGGGAACCACAGTAAAACTTTTGTAGTATCAATCAAATTGACTGAGTAATTATTTTGACTATATATTATTGACAATAGAACAAAAAATAATCTACAATATTAGAAAACATATCAATGTCTATAAAAATTTTTGTAATGCTGTGTATTTGTTCAATTATTGTAGTTATGTCACTATTATGAGTTTAAACAATTTTAAAAGTAAATAAAAAAGTTGACCAAAATTGCAACATGATACTCATGCTCTCATTTTAATTCTTATCTAAATAAATTATTTCATATAAAAAACTGTTTCCATACTTGTGGATAACTTTTTAAATTACTTAAATCGGATATTCCATTCAGAGTTTATGAATTCAGAAAAACAAAATACCATTACCGCTTTATGACTAGTGTGGTCCAACATAAAGCTGCTTAGGTCTGTCCTAATATTGAAAATCTTGCACTTTGAAATTTTGATTGGCTTTGTCCAAGGGCTGTAGTATTACCGAGAAATGAGTCAATAAATAAAATATTAGCTTTGTGATGCCAGGGCGTATTTTGTAATGATGCAAGTAAACTTTTGCAGGTACTACGCTCTCTAATCAACCAATTGACTCCAGCATCTTTGCCTCATTATACAATTGCTCATACTTTAGGAACACTTGCTGCTGTCAATACTCACTGTGTTGTGCCCCACATCAAGGAAATCCTGGGCAAAATGTTACCTCTTCTTGCTTTCGTAAAACAAGACACTGTAAAGCAGTCATTTGCTTATGGTGAGTATGTTTTATGGCTTTGTTTTTAATTGAATTTATAACTTAATTTTATATATGAGTAATTTAAATCTTATTACTTTAAAGTTTGATGGATTTTCGGCTTAAAGTGTACTTAAATTAATCATTTTATGAATTATTATATGTATAACATTATTTCACCTCACACTGACTTTAAGATCTTTACCAATAAGACAATTGTTTACCTGTTAAGAAGCTTGTAATCACTTAGCATAAGTTTACTTATTAACACCATGTTTATGAGTAGTAATATTGTTCAAGCTACCTTCTGGGTTGTTGAGGTCAGATTGCAGTGGCTCTGGGTAAAAACTGATATATCTTTGTTAAATCCCTGGATTAGGTAGCAGAGCCCAATAGGATTGATTATTCTTTTTTTTTAAATCTTTATTGCACAACATTATGAACAATGGCGAGCATAATGACAATAAGCATTTTCTCCCAGTTTACCCTGGGTAGTGAATACAAATAAACATGGGCGATGCTTTAAAGTTAATTGATTAGGTTGGGACACAGAAGATTCCTTCTTAATATTTATTTACAACAATACAATAACTATGCATGTTGCTTATACACAGTTTATAGTATAAAAGTGAGATGAATTAGTGTCCAGATTATGTCATTATAGCGGCAAGAATAGGTAAAGCGGTGGATCCCTACCCGGGCGAGTTGCTGCACAGCACTCTACCACCAGTGGTCATGTTGGTACTGACCCAGTTAACATTTGCTCGCCTCTTACGAGCTGCCTGGTAGGAAGGCAGTTGGTCTATTCTACACAGAAGACCCGGACCAACACAGGGAAAAAAGGTAAGTACGGAACTTTCAGTGCGGGAGTGCACCTCGCACTTGGTCGATTTTCTTATATTTTGTTATGGACATAAATAACTTAATAACTTTAAAATTTGTCAAGTTTATAATTACATCAAATTATTAATTACATCCCCGTAAAAAAAAGCCTCAACTAGCCAAAATAGTCATAAGTCATCAAGTCTATAAAATAGGGCGACGGAATCGTAACGTAAGAATCCTAGATATTTAGCGGCATTGAAAAGTATATCATTTCTTCATGAATAATTCATGGGTGAAATATTTTAACTGAACAAAATTATGCAAAAAATTTTAATAATTTGACTCAATATGTATATGAAATTCAATAATTATAAATAAACTGCTTGCTTCCTTTGACTTCTTCTTCTTCCTTCTGATCCCGCCAAAAACATTTGAAAATGGAAGCATTAGTTTCCTTGCTCTGATTAATTATTATTCTGTTTTTAAATAGCAAAAACTGTACACTATAGTCTGTTTTTACAATAAAAAGCTAGCTAGTTTTATTCTTTATGGCTTAAACTTAGAAACTTTGCATTGTTGCATATGCCAGATGCTTTACAAAAAAAAGAAAAAAATGTAAAGATGGCTAGTGGTTTGGATGTTCGGATATTTGGACGCTTAATATTTAATCACGCATCAAGGCCTGAACCGATAGCAAGAAAATTAGATTCGCAGGCAGGTAACTGTATGTTAAATAATAAACTGTATGTTTAAAATCTGTGACGGACATATACCCACTACTTTTATTACGATTTTTCAACTACTTTTTACGGATTAACATTTAACAAGGAAGCGTGAAATAGCTGAACAAAAAATTCTACGACTCTCATATTTTATTTTACGTAATTAATATATTTTTTTAATTAAGCCATTTTGGAAAAATATTTTAACTTTATGAGATTCTTACTTTTTTATTTAAGGCTTTTTTTTAGAGCAAACAAGCAGAGTCACGGAAAATATGTACCTTATGTATAGTTTAAATGGTTACCCTTGCTAATTTAAGCCATTAAAATTAGCACATGTTATATCTGACATTTATTACATTTCATTTCGTTATTTAATGACAAATGTGAAACATCTTATTCGACTTCAAAAAAGAATTATTGTCCATTCAACTGATGTATTTTTTATGGGAAATGACAGCGGACAAGCGAACGGGTTTTCTGAAACCAAGAGACAATCGTGGCCTATAGATACCATAGATGTTGTAGGTGCGTCGCTATCTCGTAGTCGGGCTGTTAGATCTGATTTGCTAGTCTACCGGCAACCCCACCCTCCGGACAGGAACACGACAATGTCAATATGGCGGCAGGAATAATTATGGCGTTGTATGATTACAAGGGAAAGTTGCTGCATATCACCGTATCACCAGTGATCTTGCTGGTAGTGGCCTAGTTAAGCTATGCTCGCCTCTTACGAGCTGCCAGGTAGGGAGGTAGGTGATCTATTCTAAAACAAATATCTATTCTACAATAACAAATGGATTTTGATAAAAATAAATAAATGGATTTTTATAATTCATGTATGCATATAGCTCTTGTGTCAAAGGCCATATTAATTTTATGGCAATTGGCAAATGGGTTCAGCGCTTTTTGAAATGTCAACAAAACAAAAAACGTTTACTAATATGACAAGATAGTGAAATTGAAGAGGGGTTTTTACGGTTTCACTGTTTATATTACTTACCACTTGTGGATACTTCACTACGTAGTATAAAATAAAGTTGCTTCCTAGTCTTATCTTTCTGTCTGTGTATCCTTAGATCTTCAAAACTACCGAACGGTTTTTGATGCGATATTTTTAATAGATAGAGTGATTCAAGAGGAAGATTTATATGTATATAAGATACATAATAAACCCGTACGAGGCAAGGGTGAGTCGCCAGATAATATATAAATATTATGTTATTGAGCGGGCAAAGTAGAGAAGTTAAAGTCGGAAATTGGACCCTGGGTTCCCTAGCTCAACTGTGAGAAACAACAGACACTACCGCTACGACGATGATGACGATTTTAATATATAAAAAATCAACTTAATGTTATCCTAACAACAGAATTTAAACTCTACTGCTTTTTCAAGTTATTACTTAATTTTAAACTATACGTAGGTATTAATTAATTTTATGAAATTGAAGTGTCTGTTTGTAATACCAGAATAAACGCTTTTGACTAAATACTTATAATATATACTACCAAAATAACATTCTTAACAATTTTTGTCTGTTACTTTTGGCTAATCTCTGGAACGACTGAACTGATTTGGAAGGGACTTTTAGTTGCGGATAACTTATATAATAAGAAGCAACATAGGCAACTTATATTTTATAAGTAATAAAATAAAAACTCAGACGAAGTCGCCGGCACAGTTTTAAATAAAACGTGCAAGACAAAGGAAATTTCCAAGATCTAATGAGTCTGAATTCACAATAAATTAAAAGTCCGTTGTGCTAAACTGAGCTGACACTAGCGTTTCGACACCTGAGATAATTTTGTAAATCTCACGTTATTTTTTCAGGGAACCCAGCCCGCCGCAACATGAGATGCGTTGACGGTGGTCGTGGTAAAACTAAACTTTTCATATTCCACTGCCCATAATGTTTTTTTTATTTTACTTTTATTTTAGCTAACTTTCTAGCACTTGACATTGAATTTATATGCTTATTACTTTTGACTTTTAACTATTTTATAATTATTATAAATTTGTTTAGTTAAATAACAATGTAACTAGATTAACTAGCTTTGATGTAACTATCATTTTATTTGTTTTCTGTAATAAATAAAAAAAAAACCTAATTAGTTTGTTTCCCTTCATGTTTCTGTCATAGAGGATCTAGCATTAAGGAGCAATTTAAGAATAGCTTTTCAATGCTAAATAACACCTTCACGATCTAAGAAAAAAAATTAAAACGAAACGAAAATTGCTTACAGTGGAATAACCTATAATTCAATAATTCATACTAATGTCATAAATGCGGAAGTGTGTTTGTATATTTATGTGCTATTCTTCTTTCTCGCCACAACAGAGCGATCTTGTGTAGATTTATATGTGTCCAGAAATAGTGACATAGACTATATTTGAACACGAGTTTTAAAACGATTCCGCGGGAGGCTTATACCTAATGCTTTGATACGCGGAAAAAGCCATAAGGCTGACTAGTTCAACATATTGATCCCGTGTTGGTCCAGGCTCCATACAATAATAGACCAACCGCCTTCCTACCAGGAAGGTCGTAAGAGCAGACCAAATGTTTGTTCGTCACCAACACCGTGACATTGACTAGGTGGTTAGAGTCTTGGGCCCTGTAGTTCCGGGCGAAGAATAGGGCTACGGTCTCTGCCTGTCGTAAGAGGCGACTAAAAGGGGGGTTGGGGCTGTAAGTCAATTGATCGGGGGATCAGTTGGCTTATCTAGCAGCCCCGGGATGCAGTACAGCAGATCATGGTGTGACCCCATGCTGCTGTCAACATCTGATGGCACAGAAGAATGGCGTCTTCTAAGGGACGAGCCAGTAGGCTGGTGCAAAGGTTACAGCGGTGTGTTCCTCGAAGATCCCGAGGTCACCTGTTTTGCACCGAAGAAGGTCACCGTGTGGTTTTTAGTCAGTAGAAGTCTGACATAACCCACTGCTACCCCCGAAGTGGTGGGTATCCTAGGAGGGTTTTCCACACGATAAAAAAAAGGTGGTTAGAGTCTTGCCCGGAATGGCACCACCGCCTTACGTATTCCTGCCACCATAACGTCGTTGTCATGTTCTGGTTTGGAGGGTAGGGTAGCCGGTAACCAGTTCACTTACTTTCGGAAGAGGCGTTCCAACCTAGCCTCAGGTTGGCAACGCACCATTACCATCTTTGGTATCATTTCATCATTTCTTACCTTCGTGCAATCCATCTGCTTGTTTGCCTTCAAATACCATAAAAAATATTACAGTGTTTAATTATGGTAAAGATGTATTATATAGTTAACAATAATAGGCCAACAGGTAACAAAAGAACACTGCATTCTCGAGGAGTGAGAGTTACTTATAATACGACTACAATATAAAACTTTGCAGTCTCACAAAAGCTGTATAAATTTTTACATAAAAGCGCATTTAAAAACACATAAAAGCCAAATGACAGCCATTAAAGACAAAAAGGTTCATTTGTCGAAAGAAGCTCCAAAAACGTGTTCGTTGATGTCTTTTGGGTGATCAAAATTGGACTGTTATAAAAATAATTATAGATATAATAAGTAAGTAGTAGATTAGTATACGTGTATTACTTGTATTTTTGTATTAAACATATTATTTTAAATACTTGAGGAATGTCATATTTATTGTGTTTGATTTACTTTGCGTAAAATGTTACCTTTTGTAAAAAAAAATATCCCTGGAGAGATTATACAAATTTATTATATCCTAAAGTAAGCAAATTGAATATGTCAGTATTATGGGAGTTAGTAAACGGTATGAATACCAGAATAAAAATATACTAGTATAGAAACAAAGTTGGTCTTACATTTTTGAATTTTTGTTTATGATTTTTGTGTTTTTGGATTTGTCTTATTTTTTTATTAAACATTTAAAACTAAAGAAAAACGATCACATACCAGGCGCCGACATGAAGTTTGCCGGTACAGGTAGTTTTTAATACAATTTTCTTGTTAGTAATAACAACTCTAAAAAGCCGATCTCGCACTTGAGTCGAACTCGCGCACGGAGGGTTCCGTACCATCACTACATATTATAAAACAAATTCACTTTTTTGTCTGTCCCTGTGTATGCTTAAGACTTTAAAACTAAGCAACGGATTTTAAACGGAGTTTTTTTAATAGATAGAGTTATTCCAAGAAAAAGGTTTTTATGTAAATAACATGTATAGTATACCCGTGCGAAGCCGGGGCGGGTCGCTAGTTATCTATAAAAACCCTATTTAAAACTGGAAAGACCAAAAATTAAATTTGAAATATACAATATAAAACTCATTGCTTTATAAAGAATGTGATACCTCTTTCTTATTCGACTTCAAAAAACAAACAAAAAAACTCAGACCACATTATAATTAATTTGAAGTCGGTTTTTTTTTGTTTTCGTATTTTTGCTGCGTTTAAATGATTTAACTTGTAAAATGTAGACATAAACAATATGATGACGATAACATCAGCTGTCTGGTACCATTCAATACGGAATGATATATCGGAACCATTTACATATTAAACTCATAAAGAGACATTTATTGTAATTGATTAGCTCAAGGTAGCTGCCAATCTCTGTATAATTAAATGTTATACCTAAAGTGACCAGACGTCCCGTTTTTAACGAGACTTTCTCGTTCTCTCATTGTGCCCCGTTGTCCCCAAAGACCCCCACGATGCAAAAATGTCTCGTTTTTACAAAATATACAGTTTACCGACAATAATTGTCTTTTTATCTATGCTAAAGTACGCGTTACATTCAATGCAGTATTTTGTGCCATGCGATCTGTATATACCCCATAATGCAATCTATACTAATATTATTAAAAAAAAGATTTCATTGGGTGTGTTTATTTGTTTATTGTCTTTGAAACTATTGGAGCGATTTGAAAAATTCTTTTATCATTAGAAACTGACATTATACCTATTAACATTACCAGCTACTTTTTACGGCGGGAAAATGCTCGATTCCTGCGGAAAAATGGGTAGGTAATGGGAGAACGGGTAGTAAGAATTATCTTTCCGTACTTATCTATTTCACATAATTTCTAAACGGCTAAACCGATTAGGTTCAAATTTTATATGGAAGTTTCGATAGTTTCCAGTATGATTTAAAAATACAATTGAACCCGGTAGTTGGCGCTGCTGTCAATATATCAACTACGAACTAATCGTGCGAAGCCGGACCGGCAAGCTAGTAGTAAACCTAACCTAACCTACTTATTGCAATTTAATTTTATCAATTTGCTCATTAAAATAAATAAATAAATATCATCTCGCCAATATCTCCGAAATGGTTGCATGAAGACATACGTATGCACCCACGATTAGCACGATTATTGATAATCTAATACCTTAAATGAGCAATTCGATTTTCTCAAACGATTTTCTTGAAATTTTGTATTTAGGGGGTTTCGGGGGCGATAAATAGATCTAGCTAGGTTTTATTTTCAGGTTTCTTTTATTAATCGTGTTTTCATGAAATAAAAACATATTTCATTATAATACAAAGCTGAATTTCGCCAATATTTACAAAATTAGAATAGCTCAGTTGGGAAATGAGGCGCCTCAAGACGTAGAAACCCGGGTTCAAAACCCAGTCCGATTGCTTTTTTTCTTTTTTTTTAGTTCCTTCTTTTTGAGAGATAACTGTTCCTGGAAGCCTTACAGAAACAAGAAAAGCATTGTAAATGTACAATGACGTTCATACATACCTGTATATTGCAGTCTGATAAGCAGTCTTGTTTTGAGCCGAAAAAAATGGTCACTTTAGTTATATCGGAACTTGGAACTTGCTCTTCTATATGATACAGCTACACTACTACTACTACATTCGGCTAGCACCGGTCATTTCACGCGGCTTCGCCCATATAGCGATAAATCTTTTTTTAAACAATTGAAATTATCTCCGCGCACATAAGATCATTTTCACCCGAATTCAAGAAGATCTAAGAACATATGTGTATAATTCTTCTAAGTGAGAATATTCTAATAAATCTGGTTTTAACTATATCGTAGTTACTCAGTGAAAATCTCAAAATAACACCCCTTTGTAAATATAAATAACAGTGTTTTGGTTTCTCAAACCCTAGGTTTTAGGTTTATACCTACTGATGACATTTATACAAATGAGTTTATAAGTATAGCTGCTTTCTGTCCTTCCTCTCCGTCGTCAGTCTCGAGGCCTCAATGGCCACAAAAAATAAGTGGACACAAATAAAAGTGTTCAGAATAAGTATCTCTGGACAAATTATACAAATCAGATCAATTATACAAATTGATCTAACCTCAAAGTAAGCAAAATATATGCTTGTGTTTGGGTGTTAGACGATACTACTACATAGAAATACTGTTATACTCGTAGATACCAGAATACATTTAATAATCACTCAGACCCCGAAAAACAGACATCTATGTTCACATAAATGACTGCCCCGCCGTGAATTGAACCCGACCCTCGCAGTCTCTTGGTGTCATTTAGCGTCTACGCTAACCTCTCGACTAACGAGGAAGTCAGGTTCCTAGTCAGAGTAAAATGGTTTTAGCCAATGACGTATTTACATATATTAATCATTTAGACTATAGCTACTAATATCCTTTTATTATTAATCAATAATACAATCCAATATAAATGCAAGAAATAAAACGTAAAAAATAATTATAAAAGTGTCCTGTATGGCTTTGTGAGCCGACAATCATGTCCGCATTATTAGAATAATAAATAAAAAAGTACCTTCACGCCTATTATCCCCAAAGAGGTAGGCAGAGGTGTGCTAGTATATCCACAACTCGTAAGTCCA
>DVZL01006892.1:0-11076 GCA_018236625.1 Lasaia peninsularis | reverse complement strand
GGCTTTCCACCTATCACATCAGGGCCCTAGTACCTTGTCTAATTGTGGGTGTGTTCTTGTATATCTACTGGACTTACGAGTCGTGGTTATACTAGCACACCTTTGCCTACCTCTGGGGGGATAATAGGCGTGAAGGTACTTTTTTTTAAATGAGTATAATACAGTGAAACATCAACTTGATTAAAATTTTAGTAATAGGGTTCCGTTTTTTCCCTTTGGGTAAGGTACCCTAAAAAGAATATGATTTTGATCATATTATATTAAAATAGTCATGTTTCAATACGACATTAACATGAAGCTAAAAAGTACTATCTGTAGATCAGGGGTGGACACTCCATAGAGACGTAAGCCCTGTTTACGCTTTGAGACAGGATGTGCTCCATATCTAATTAAACTCTCATATTTCTCTGTCATGATCACATAATATATGAAACACGGAAGAAATCATTATAGACTAAGTTAAAAATGTGTAAAAGATTTTTTTTTGCAACCGAGTACTTCGCCGCATTAACAGTGTCATAATGTTGTGCACGCCGCTGGTAGATTACATTCCGAACAAAGATGTATCTCCAATATTAAGCAGCTAAGTATCTTATTCTCTTAGAGCCAGTCATCTGACTCATATCACTGGATACTTTTGACTTTTGAGACAAAACTTAATACTTATTTTTTTAATGAGGTAAGACAGTGAACAAGCATACGGATTCCCTTATGGTAAGCGGCAACCGTGGCTTATAGACTCCATAGATGTTGTAGGTGCGTTACTCTGTGTGGCCAGGCTCTTACACCGTATGTCAAGTTAAAAGAATAATTATTTAAACACAATGAAATATCAAAAATGTTAAAATCAATAATAATTACAATAATAAACATACCCATGCTAAAAATACATTAATAATAATCAAACCAAATTAAAAAAAATCAATCAATTACAATTTTAAAATGCAAATGCTGTTAAAATGACATGAGATAAGAAGTACGACTGATTAAATTTGAAAAAAGTTAGTCGTATTATATACAAAAAAACTAATGATATTCAATTTTTCAGAAAAGAGGCAATGAAACAAATCTATTGCTATGGATATCTTTTCATACATCCTTAAAATCAAGTTGTGAAATATAAATCTAAACTTATATTAATTTATGTATTTATTTGATTTTTTATGCCGAGACACCTTCAAACAATATACTGTGACAAAAGTAGATTCTGTGATGAATCGCATTAGTTAATGCGAGTCATTGTTTTACCGTTCCATTTGCGATAACATCAGTTCTTGTCATTTTTATTTCTTTTTGAAAGTTAGGATAGGTTACGACAGGAAATATGTCTAAAGGAATTATGAATAAAAGCTAAAACAACATATCCCTAGCCCTTCTACGGCATTGGCTACCGACGTCTACGATACTGCGTAGAATAAACAGTAAAAGCTACGGCGTAGAAGCTCAATTAATTGAAATGCTTTTGAAATGCTTTTCTATCCACCACAAAGGCTCAAGAGAGAGAGAGAGAGGTAAAGTAGCAATCAGGGTATTTCTACCTACGATATATGGACTGTTCAGAGCATATTCAGGCTCTGAGGAATATTATTCAATATCTCTAAACATTTTAAACAATTATTATGCAAATAAAAATACGTGCGACGTGGCTGCCGTACCGATAGACAACCCAGCGGCGACTATATGTATAGCACCTGATCAAGCCCAACATATCTAAACTGTGAAGTGGTGAACTCTTGCAATAACCACAATCATTCCGTGATGAAACAAGAACCCACGTCCGCCTGAACTTACTGAAGGCAACAATATGAATAATAACAAATCGTGATATATGAACAATATAATATAATGGGACAGATACTCTTTCTCTCTTGCTACCCAGGCTCTGGCGCGTTTTCACAACTTTTTACAATTTTATTTTTTTTGGAGGAGACTCGGTTTTAATTTACCTAACATAGTTCTGTTTACTTATATCACTTATATCTTATGAAAGTATTAAATACTTAATTAAGGGAAGTAAAAAAGTACCTTCACATTTGAGCTCTTGTTTAAAAAAGGCATACAAAAGGGCCCCACAATGATCACAAAACGTGGGTGACATAAACTGATGAGGCCGGAATCGGTGAGGCACATCCACTTTGAAACGTTCTCTCAGGTACTGAAACAAAAGAAATGTTAAAATAAATAGCATTCTACAATCAACTACATATTTTGTAAATAGTATGTATGTGTACTACATTTTTTTAATTCTTGATTTGTCGTTCGTATGCACAAAGCCTTTTTGTATTAAAATAAGCTTCAACTACTTCTTAGCAGATGGCGTTATATACAATTATTGCACCGCTATCTACATTTTGTTACATATACTACGAACACAACAAACAAACTAAAACTTACAATAAAATTGCTACTGCTTTGTAGATGGCGCTCACATAAAAA
This sequence comes from Lasaia peninsularis, assembly GCA_018236625.1. Taxonomy (NCBI): domain Eukaryota; kingdom Metazoa; phylum Arthropoda; class Insecta; order Lepidoptera; family Riodinidae; genus Lasaia; species Lasaia peninsularis. The sequence goes on along the minus strand of DVZL01006892.1, from coordinate 8,640 downwards.
CTAGTAATATGACGACAGATTGCAGCATTATGTGTGTTTTAAAGTCTTAAATTATATATTTAAAAAAAATCCTATATGTAGTTGTTAACATAGATTTTCTTGTTAGACTAGAAATATAGATAGAGTGAGATAGATAGATTAGATGTACCAGATACTATGCGTGCCAAGAGGATATTATTTAAATTTTATTTCACAAATTCATTTATTTTAATCGCTATAATAACTAGGATATTGCATATTAGAAACTTTAAACAGGCAAGCGAACCAATTGGCAACAAATGGTGGACAGTTTGCGTCGACAGAGAGGAATGATAACTCCTACTACTAAAAATTACAGTGATGTTATTTAGTGGTAAAATAATTATAGCTGTAGGTAGTCTCGAGTGTAGGCCATGCAATTTGTAAGAAGTAAACCGAAGTATAATAATACAGTGATCGGATAATCTATAATATTAATCAAGAGAAGAAATATGTAGGAGAAATAGAAAAAGTCAGAAATATTTGATAGTTACATGCTTACCACTGTAGCATCAGACAAAGCGGGGGAACCAGGACACTTGCCCAGGAGCTTGTTGTGGCACCGCTTGTGCACCGCGGTCTGGCAGACCACGCACCTGTAGCCCTGCTTGCCGAATCCCCACAGAAAGTCCTTGCAGAATGCGCAGAATGTCGGCTGCCGGAAGAATTTTGCGACAAAACGATGCCCATTAACCTCATGAACTCTGAAACCATATATTTATCTTTAGTTATGTTACCTATACATATGTAGTGCATATATCTGCTTATGTATGTTATTTAATTATTTAAGGTACTGACACACGTGCTCATTACTAGCATGCTTTTAATGAGCAGGTGCTCATTAGTAGCATGTGTGACACAACATTGCTAGTAATAAGTATGTTACGCTAGTTAGTAATTAGCATATGCTCGTTTTAAGCATGCTAATAAGTATGCCTTTTGTGAGTACGTGTGTGCACCTTTAAGGAAGGAAAACTAAAATGTTTAAACTCTAAATAAACGTTCAAAAGACAAGCTTATTTGATAAGAGATTTCTTACACCTAACCGATATATTATCTATTGTATCAAGTAGTTAATTATTTTTAATTTTCGCCCGGGTTCCCCGTGTAGAATAGATCACCTGTCTCCCAGCCAGGGCGTCCGTTAGGGACTCGTCAGAGCTCGAAAGAAAAGAATAATAACACCACTGGTGGTAAGAGTTCTGTCAAACAACCGTAGCGAAAAATGATAAAAAAAGCTGTTGTAGGTAGGTACAAAATATTTAAGAAACAATATTGTATTATTATAAATATTTTAATAAAAATTTTGTAAACGTAAATAAACCTAATAAATCTCCTTTTTCCTTGGCCACGACATAATATGAGAAAAAAAGTAAAAAAACTTTTTAGTAAAACCTTTTTTATTTTTCGTGTTGCTCTTAACAAGCCCTTTTATTTGATACCCATATTATAGAAGTACTTTAAAAATAACTATTATATTCCACCATCTTCGTTGCTCCGCCATATTGGATTTAGAATAACGTCACGTACCTTATCGTGCATTGTCATCCAAACTAAACGTGTATACAACATTACAGCTCAATCGGGTGAAGATATCTACTTCAAACTTCAGTTCTAAGATTCCACCCGAACATACATACTTACATACATACATTGCAAGTTAAATAAAAGCTTTTAAAATATAACCGATGGCATTTGACTTATTTTAAAAGTTTTATAATACATTATTTAAAGCTTTTGCAGAATACAAACGTAAGGAAGTAGTTTTTTTAAAACCGCAGACGGAGACGCGGGTAATAGCAAGTTAAACATTATATGCTTATCACGTTGGCACGATACCAAGTAGTCCAGTCTGTCTGACTGGGAGATGAGAGTTCTCCAACAACTCACTCAGATAGTCTGGTGGTTATTCTGCTGCACGCTAACTAAAATTTACTAAATCATAAATGAAATAAAAAGCTAAAAAGATAGAGTATTTTAGTCATGTCATATTAATCACAAACGTATGACTTTTAATCGAAACTTTCCGATTTAAAGTTATTTAAGCTAATCTGACATGACTAAAGTCTTTTGTTTCTTTCTTTTTACTTGCTTAAAAGTTACTTTAATCTTGAAATAAGTTTGGTAAGCGGTAGCAGAATTACTAACAGCATCTTATTCTCGCCATTTTGAGGGAAGGGTAGAGAAGTTATTTCATTTACCAAGATCAAAGATTGTGAGTGACAATAACTCTCGACAAAATACATTAATAGCTTGCAAAGTGCAAACCATTCATCTCCTTTCTGACTACTTCGTCAGGTAAGAACGTGTATATATCTTCATAGACAGTTAGAATATAATCCACGTAGTAAGATTTGTTATACCTAATAGCTTTCTGCCTTAAAAGTGGGTACCTTTTCGTGTCGATCCTTAGATAATTATATATGAAAATATATTTTGTTCCATTTTTTTTATTTCATAGAAAAAGACAATATAATAAATAATAAGCAGGATGTATAAAAATACTCACTTATGTTGTTTAATGGCGCCCCGCCGCTGCGTGATCCGCTTGCCGCGGGAGCGACGCACCTCGAGCTCGCCGCCCGCCCCGTCACCGCGGCCGCGCCCGCCACCGCGCCCGCCGCCGCCCGATATCCACTGGAAACACATACATCTTTTTATGAGAATAGACCACCAAGAGACAAGTGTGGCCTATAGACACTACATATGTTTTACATGCGTCGCCATCCTTGGACCGGTCTGTTAAGTCTAATATCTACGTCTACGGGCTACCCTAGCGAAACACGATAATGGCATTATGTCGGCTGAAATAGGTATGGCAATGGATCCCTACCTTATTAACCCAGTTTGCCTATACTTGCCTCTTACGAGCTCTCTGGTAGGGAAGCAGATGGTCTATTTTTCGCAGGCAACCCGGACCAAAACGTGGAAAAAGATAAAGCTTAAGTAAAGTGTCAAAATCGGGTAAAAGTACTTTTCATTACAATGAATGGTTTATAACGTTGTATATTACATTGTCTGTCGTCAATTACTGTTGTGTGAAATCGGTTCCAGAGGCGGGAGTCATGACGTAGGAACTGACAGTTTTAGTTTGTTGACGAGGATTGTAAGTAGTAGAAAAGTAATGAGTAGTGTGCCCGCGACTTCATACGTATTTTTATTTAATTACTTTGTGTCATACATTTCTAAAAATAAATTCTTAAATTAAAATACCTAACCCAAACCATTCCTTATCACATCAGCTATCTGCCAGTGAAAGTCAAGTCAAAATCGATCCAAACTTTTCAGACATGAGCGGTTACAATTACACAGAAAAACAGACAGACACGATTATTTTCGTATATGTACCTACTATTACTATTATATATAATTAGGTAATTAAGTATTATAAGTATTCTAATGTGCACGTCTAAAGTATCACAATCTCAAAAGACAACTTTAATAACTTGTTCTAAAGTTTTATCACCGTCCTTTAAAATAAAATCATTGGTTTCAACTGTAATTGGGAAAAAACCTTGTTCTGTTGTAGAATAAATGTTTTTTGTGGTTTTGTGACAAAATAGATCTTTGTATATGTATATTAACTTAAAAATTTTAACTACAAAATGCCACAATGAAATACTGGGCAGTACATACTATTTTTTCTCTTTACATTAAAAAAAAGGATAATATTTTAGAGATTATATATTAAACCGTTGTCTATAATAGACACCATAGATATTACTGGTACGCCGTTAACTTATGCTCTAATTAGGCCACATATGTAAGTCTAAAGGCAGTAGTCTGGAGGGTTCTAGCACGGAACAGCATAAGAAATGATGGCGAGCACTGACCGCTATGGCTAATAAACAACGCAAACTTAGTATAGTTTTTCATATTTTTTTCGAATAGTAATCATAAAGTTATATTTTGTGAATGAGCTATCATATCGTGCAAACCAATTTTTGTGTAATTTCTATTCAGATCCAGGGCAAATATTTTAGTTAAATTTAACACTCTCCTCTTAAAAGTTAGAGTTATAGATCTTAAAAAAAGTGATAAATGCAAAATCTTAATAAAAACAAATATATATCGACACGCTCATTTCCCCGAAGTTATAGGCAAAGATTATATACTTATGCATCTACGATTAGCCGACGATATTAGGTGAGTCCCATAATGTGACAGGTGGCAAGGTCGTCTTCATATCGGGAGCCAATCCAGTTTCATACAACGAGACGAGCATAGTTTAACCGGGTCACTTCAAAAATGACCACTAGTGGTAGAGTGCTGTGCAAATATTCGTCCGGGTAGGGATCCACCATCATCCTACACATTCCTGCCGTTATAACATTGTCGTGTTCTAATTCGGAAAGTAGCCGGTAGATTTGCACATCAGGCCTAACACCCCGCCCACAGGACAGTGACCTACAATGTTGTCTATTGGCCGCGGTTGTCTCTTACCATCAGAGACACGTGTGCTTGTTAGCTGTTGTTATCTCCTAAAAAATCGACTACGGAAATATAGGCGTGAAATAGAGAACCTACTTCGTTTTTTCGTCGGTTGGAAACAAAACTCATTTGATTCCTCGCCAAATTTCATCACGTTAATTTATGTTGTAATTAAAAATTGACGTTTTACTTGGCTGATATTTAATAGAAATTAAAGTTTGTTTGATCATGCATTAGCGATCTCTTTTAAATTTTTAATCAAACATTTAGTAAGTTAAAAGATAACACTGGGAAATAATTTTCATATTTAATTATCCATTTCCTGTGATTTCTTCAGCCGACTGCGGGGCGGCTAGGTTTGTAAACGGTGGTAGTTTTATTGTAGACTATATATTATAGCGTCCGCCATTTCGTCTGGGTTTTTATTTAATTATTTTATTTTATACATTTCCAAAAATATTTTTTTAAAACAAAAGTAGTCTAAACTATTTCTAATTACATCAGCTGTCTTACAGTGAAATTCCCGTCAAAATCGGTCCAGCCGTTTCTGAGGTCATCGGGTACAAACAGACAGACAGACAAAATATCTAAAATATATTATTTTGATATAAGTAGGTACCTTGTAAATATACATATGCATTTAGTAAAAGCGGTTACTTAATATTACATACAGACACTCAAAATTTAGTTATTTATCTATATATATAGGCTTAAAATACGTCAGATATAATTAAATGTTTATGGTGTATATAATATTAATTACTAATAATAACAAATAATTTGTTAAAATATTTTCACACCCCAATGTGGTAGAATATGTTGGTATTTAGTATCCAACTTTTTACACACGTAGGTATAAAGCAAATATGTTTTTTTTATTTCTTTCCATGTTATCTTTATTCCTACACTATCAATATTATTGTAATTGGTTAAAAATTTATTTAGTTCGTATATTTGTTTAAAAAGAGAAAGACAAAAAATATGTGTAAATTTGTGGGTGTGTATATCGTGATGCCCGTTTTAAATCGCCTGGGCCTGCTTTTTTAAAAATAGGCCGAGTCTGGTAAAAACGGGCAGAATAACACATTTTTCGCATTTTAAGAATTTTTATGTATCTGTATACCTTCTATGATTCACGCCGAAACTACTTAACCGATCGTGACAAAATTTGGCTATCGGATATTCTATGTTCCGAGATAGGTTATAAACTGTTTTGCCATCGCTGTTTACTTAAGGAGTTTCCGTGGAAGAGCCAATAAAGCTAAAACCCAAAATCGATAACTCATAAACGTACAGTCAGATTACATTTTTCCTTTTTTTTGTTTGATAGAAGATATTTTATAGACTTTCCCGTATTTTTCTTCATGTATCAAGTTTTATAGTACAAAAATTAGAGACATTCATAACTCTTAGCATAAAAATCCAACAACTATGATAACTTAACAATGAAATATTGAGGGACTTTTGAACATCTTTAATTTGCTTTTGGATTTTCGAAATGAAACGAAACGTTGGAACGAAAGTTCAGTAGTTAACTATATGCAAAAAAGATGATACTTAATGCTCGGTCGCCTCTGTGGTGTAATGGTGCGGCTGTCGCCTGTTAAGACCATTAACCGCTTAGGATCCTAGGTTCAATTCCCAGGTCAGGCAAGTATTTTTAAATGTTTTTCAGACTTTTTTGAGTTATCATTACATTGCCCGGGATTGGAATGTGCCCGAAGTAGCGATAAGCTTGCCACCGATCATATCATGGGCCCTAGTACTTTGATTAATCGTGGGTGTTCTAGTATATCTACTGGACGAGTCGTGGATACACTAACATACCTCTACCGACCCCTTCGGGGATAATAGGCGTGAAGGTCTTTCTTTATGATAATGCTAAAACACTTTAAGTCGAATCTCAATTTGTCATTACAATCAATCACCGTATTTCAATGCAATACATAACGTCTGTAATAAGAAAACAAACATACCCGGAACAAAATCGACATGTCACTTTACTTCTGATGTCTCGATGCATCGCCAACTCATTCGTCAAACGATAACCGTAAACAATAAACAAATCGATTATTTTTATCTTACTCGTGTAGTGTCCCTACCACCAGAGACAGTACTGCTACATTTGCTTAGAAAGCTGGTGAGCCTCAAGGTCGGTTTTGAGAATTCCCTGGCATGCATCCGATGGCTTCAGTCATGGCCGATACTGAAAATCTTGACATGCGAGTAAGACGCGGTCGTCACGAATGTCGTCATGACGGTATGTGACTCATTTACGAACTAGATGTCCACTGACAAAGAAATATCGCTCTAAACACGATAACTATTTTGTACCAGATTACAGTAAATAAAGGGTTTTTTTTAACTAACGCTCTATACAAATGGATAAAATTGGAGTGAATTATTAGAGTCGGCCATTACTTTGCGGAAATCTATATTCAAAGAAAAATATAATTTATTCTTATAATACTCGTATATTGCAAGTGATACGATACTCGTTTCTTTTTTTTAATGATAATGGAAGGCAAACAAGCAGACAGATTTCCTGATGGTAAGAAATACACGTCGCCTATAGACACCAAAGGAGGAAATGTCGCGTTGCCAATCTGAGGCTGGGATGGTAAGCCTCTTGCGGTCAATGTCACGGTGTTGGTGACAATAGAAACAGTGCTTGCCTCTTCTCTCTCCTCTTCTCTTGCTCTGCCTGGGTGGAAGGCAGTTGGCCTATTCTACGACGGAACCCGGACCAACACTGGGAGTTTTGCTCGTACGTTTCGCTTCGCAACCGAAGCATCTTCAGAAAAACTAGATTGCACTCAAAGATTGTAGAGCCAGACTTCAAGTTTAGTTTTTTAGTTAGCAAAATAATAGGTAATTATACTTTTGTTTAAAATTTCAGTGTCTGTATATAATATTAAAGTAACCAATTTTACAAACTGCCTATGTACAAGGTTAATGTACCAAAACAAGATTTTCTATATTTTTTGTTCGTTCCGACTAATCTCTGACTGTGGACTGATCTTGACGGGACTTTCACTGACAGATAGCTGATGTAGCAACTTGAGGCTGCCTTTATATTAGAATAAACGTGGACGAAGTCGAGGACACAGCTAGTTATTTACTAATTTTACACGATTTTATCTCCGCTCTTGACTATGACCATAGTAACTTCTTAGTCGATTCTCGTGTTAAGACCCGTTTTTAGTTTATTAAAAATAACTGGGTTTTAGATTTGTAGAATCTGTACAATTGAACTATTTCATGTTCATTTTACCTATTTGCGTTAATGTTCACGAACCTAAAAAGGTTTCATACTTATTTATCCTCCAAATAAAGAATTCTATCCAACTGCAAGTCCTTATTTTTTCATAAGGTTACTTAGAAAATGTACTTAAATTAGAAAAATCATACATGGCAAGGTTCCAAGCTGGACCACGATAATTAAAATCTGCAGCTAGGACCAATAGACCACAAAGACTCTAGATCAGAGATAAACAGTTTTGGGATGTCTAGGATAAAAAATAACAGATGAACATTAATAGTCCTATTTATTTATATCGTATATAGCTCACACTGGTGCACCATCTTTTCAGCTCCGCAGTGAATTATGTTTTTCATCTCGTATCAATTAAAAGAGCTTTCTGATTGCAATTTGAAATTTTATAGTTTTGTAAACAATTTCAAAAATGTAACATTTTTTTTCAGTTTATATGAAAAACATAACGTTGTCTGTGATTGGATTTGCCATTATCATCACATCATAATATCGGCATATCGTGGGTGCATATGTTTCATTGAAACTTTATACGTGCTTGGTAGGTCTGAGAATACTTATCTAATTTTCATTCATTTAAATGCGGGCGTTACGAAGTTCGCCGGGACAATTGCTAGTCTTTATATACCTACATATATAAAAATTTCGTGTCACAGTGTTAGTTGCTATACTCCTGACGCTAAACCCATTTTTAATGAAACATCATATTATGTAAAAAAATGAAATTTATTTATTTATTTATTCATATGTACAATTGTTAAGTCTCAGGACTGGAGGATGGAGCGCAGGTTGACGCCATTTATACAGATTATAGTAAAGCGCATAGATTATGATCTATATACATCCTATTGAAAAAGTTGTATGATATTGGCATCCGTGGAGATCTTTTAAGGTGGTTTACCTCTTATATAGACAAC
>DVZL01006891.1:0-11079 GCA_018236625.1 Lasaia peninsularis | reverse complement strand
ATTAATTATGAGTGATTTTAAATGTTTGACATTTTTATGTAACATGTTTTTATGTCTAGAATATCATAAAAAAAATTTGAATACCCTTTGAAAAAGTTCCCTGTATAATATGTAACTACTAGCTGTCCCGGCTAATTTCATACCACCGCACCCGTGCGGTAAGAAAAATAGATAAGGACCTATTCTCAGACCCACTAGTCTACATAATATAAAGTGTAATCAAAATCAGTTTAACCTTTTCGGAGATGTCGGTTAACTAACACTGTGACAAGAAATTTTATATAGGAACCTACTAAGATTAACGCATTAGACTTAAATAATGTTCACAAATTAATGATAAATAATCTGTACGTAAATTTTGAGAATTATTTTCTACTACTATCAGGTGTAAATTTGGAGCAAAAAAAACCCACTATCATGTGAAATGGGGAAAATTTATCGCTTCTTATAAAAAAAAAATTTTTTTAAAGAAAACGCACTAAATCATTTGGGAAGATCTAGAATACCCATTCTAAAGTCAGATTTGACATACATGTAAGCTGATTTTCAAAACTTATATGTATATCAAAACTGTCGAGTCACTACTGGTCGAAACTGTTAGTGGTGGTAGAGTGCTGTGCAACTCGATCTACCGCCTTATCTATTCCTGCTGCCATAATGACATTGTCGTGTTCCGGTCCGGAGGGTAGGGTAGCCGTTGACATTATGGTTTCTATAGGCCACAATTGTCTCTTACCATTAGTAGACCCGTGTGTCTGTTGGCAGTCTTATCTTATAAAAAAAACTAAGTTTTACAACTTTGCATTATTCCGTTTAAGTTTTGTTGTATTCTATAATTTTGTTATCATGTTGTGTCTAAGCCGCGAGAAACTTTTGTAATGTCTGTTGTGATTTGTTATCGAGGAAAAGTTTGGCCGAATCAAGTAGGTGAAGGTTGAATAGTTAGATCGTCTTTTCTTCACACAGTTTAGACCACGATTTCTCAATCTTTTGACAACAATCAACGCTTCCTCGACATACTGGTTTATACTTTTTACCAAAACTCATCTTCCCGTGTTGGTTCGGGTCCCCAGTATAGAATAGACCTCCTATGAGGTAGCTCGGAAGAGGCAAGCATAGAGTCTGGGTCACTACTAACTAGACCACTGATGTTAAGATGCAGTAACTCGCCCAGGTAGGGATCCACCGCCTTACCTATTCCTGCCGCTATAATGATATTGTCGTGTTCCGGTCTAAAGAGAGAGAGAGAGAGAGAGAGAGAGAGAACATCGAAGTCACGGTAGTCTCCTACCGATTCAGTAACCAATTTCAAATAAACTGAAAAATCCGAACCCGAGACCTCGCGTGTCGAAGACAAGACACCGACTATCCTCGACCACAGAATAATATTAGTAGGGATATTAAGGGATCCTTATTATAGAAAACTAGCTGAGCACATAAAACAACATTAATAAAAAATAGAAACGTTTTTTTTTAATTTTATACATTTCTAAAATAAACGTAGCCAAGTTTCACAGTCCTTGTTATATCAGTTATCTGCAAGTGGAAGTCCCGTCAAAATCGATCCAGCCGTTCCAGTGATTAGCCACAACAAATAATATGTACCGTGTAGGTATATAGATATCTATATAAATAAAATTGAAATGTCTGTATGTAATATTATTTTTTCAATTTTGGTCGGTCCGTCATCTGTTTGTTCCCGCTAATCTCTGAAACGGCTGGACCGATTTTGATAGGACTTACTGGCAGATAGCTTGTGTATTATAGAGCAACTTATTAATTTATTTAGTTAAATTCAAATGTAGTTGGTAAAATATTGAAGGCTTGGTGTTGGGTTTCTCCGTAGTTCGTGAAAGTAACTCGATTCATACTTAAGATGGCAAATCGATGACGCAGACTCGTTTATCGTCATTTTTACACCATCATTTCCGATCTGTTACGATGTCGGTATTTATTGGAATATCTTAATGATGCAATGTCTTGCCTCATTTAGTCTATACACCAAATTTATTCAATGAACTACTTAGGATTCCAGCTTAATAGCTGCAAAATCTTTAGTGTATTGCCGGCGCCACCTTGCGTAAAACTCGGTCAAGTGCGAGTCGGACTTAGCACGGTGTAAAATAAATAAATAGGTACGTAACGCCCTTTTACAGACACAGACAGCCTATTGTCCGTAAATCGATACTGCTGATAATTCGGCTGCAGCCAACTAAAATGATTTCAAGTTATCTCTATTTTCTTTTAACATAAATAAAAGAAAGAGACAAACGAGTGAACTAAAACTCTTTTGTCTCTTTCTTTTATTTATGTTATATCAGATTAGTTTGTGACATTTCTACAGACATTTAGTCTATGTCTCGGAAAAATGCGATGAAAAACAATATAATTTATTGTAGCCTGTCTTATTTGATATGACTAAAATGTTATATCTCTTTTGTTTTTTATGTTATTCGGAAGAGATAGCATGTACTTAAAATAAGTTAGTGTGTAGGAATTATTACCAATGTCACGTTCTACACATTAAACTTAACTTTAGTTGTTTATTTTTAATTGAAAATGTAACTAGACACTGAGAATATATCGAGTTCTACCCGATCTTGTTACCGCGATCTAGATATGGATAGCGATATATTGGTCAGGTCAGTTCCGTCGGTGTATGGGAGCCGTCTCAAATATTTAATTTATTCTATATTTTAGTATTTATTGTTATAGTGACAACATAAATACATATTTTGTTTCGTTATCTATATACAAACTAGCGACCCGCCCCGGCTCCGCATGTGTATACTATACATGTTATATGTACATAAAAACCTTCCTCTTGAAAGACTTGACAAATAATTTGCAATAAAATAAAATTGCAACTATAATTAAAGATCTAAGCTATCCTATATCTCAAGTTGGACCAGACTGCTCACGGTGTGCCAATTTAATTTAAAATCAGTTATCTAGTTTAGGAATCCATCGCGGACAAACATCACATTATTCTAAATTCTAAATCCAATATGGCGGACCAACCAAGATGGCGGAATAGTTGGTCTTAAAGCACTTCTACAATATAGGTATCAAATGAAAGGGCTCGTTGAGAGCAACTCGAAAAATAATAAAAGCTTTTTCTAAGAAGCTTTTTTTCTTTTAACTTATTTTCATTCCAATCAATAGAACCCCCAACCAACACCATTATTTACAAGCTTAAACAAGCGCATTTTGTATCTGATTTGAAAATTCTAATGAATAATGAATTCCCGTCTTCAATGTTTACAAAGTTAAAACCTTTTGTCATCTCTGTATCATAAACAAATTGCAGTCACTAAGCAGATCGCTGGTCGTTTCGAAATTAAAATCCAGTTTTGCAGGTTAAGAAATATGTGTTTAGGAGTGTACACAAATAAATAAAGTCTTAGTTTAACTAGCTTTGTGCGGATATACTATACATGTTATATACATAAAAACCTTCCTCTTGAATCACTCCATCTCTTAAAAAACCCGCATCAAAATCCTTTGCTTAGTTTTAAAGATTTAAGCATACATAGGGACAGACAGAGAAAATGACTTTGTTTTTATAATATGTAGCGATTTCTAAACTAAATAAAAATGAGATAAATTTCCTAATTTTTATGAAGTGCGCAAAAATATTATGTCAGTGTATAAAAATCATGTCATAAATAAAGTCAAAGTGAATAAATAATTAAAATTAGAATTAAAAAAGTACCATCACTCCTATTATCCCCGAAGAGGTCAGCAGAGGTGTGCTAGTACATATATCCACGACTCGTAAGCACAGTAGATATACTAGAACACCCACGATTAGCCAAGGTACTAGGGCCCTGATGTGATAGGTAGCAAGCCTATCACCACTTCGGTCACATTTAAATCCCGGGAAATGTAATGATTACTCAGGATAATCTAAAAACATTTTTAGAGAAGTTGCCCGACCTGGGAATTAAACCCGGGACCCGACGCGGCTCACGGTCTTAACAGGTACATCGTACTGTTACACCACAGGAGCCATGATTAGAATTTAAAAGTCAATAAAACCAAAAATATTAATGTCCAAGTTAATATTAAAAAATAAGTTTAAAAATTATTCCATTTAAATACTTTTTCTTTTAATTAATATTCCTTAATGTCATAGCCTGCCTCAGTTCTTCTTGTTCACAGTTTTGTACCATAGACCATAATTGACTTATTTCATAGTTTAGAAGTTATTCTTAAACAACGATTTTGTTTTTAATAATCAGTTTTGAGATCCAAGAAATATATTGCGTTTAGGTCTCTATATATCTGTAGTAATTAAGTGGTTATTTAGATATTAATGTCCAATTTTGCGGATCGATGAAATATGCGATTCTTAGTAAAAGGGTCTAATTTTGATTCTTTTTCTAAGGGTCTAATTTTTTGTTGGTTTTTTCGAAACCCTAAATAGGAACATTTCGTCATAATGCATAATCATATGTATTTTTTCACTTAATATAACTTATCATTGTAAATTATTTTTAAAATAGCGAACCGGTTTCGCTTTTCACATCATCAGGGCTAAAATTTATGTTAACTTAGTTTAATGTGTTTTTAATTTAAAATATGAAGATGAGGAAGTTTCACCAAGCGCCATCGATGAATAAATTGCATAATCTCCTTTTTTGTAGTCGGTTAAAAACGTGATATATGATATGTCGAGTTCCATTCAGAGTGGCCGATTTTATAAGAGAGTAACATTAATAGTAACGAGATTATTTACGCAATCTATTAACCCACTGCGCTACTTGTGTTGGGTGTATCGGTGCACCGCAAGCCCGATAATACGAGCCTGTACAACTTTGGCCACGATATTTTATGACATTCATATGAATGTGGCGGTTTGTCTTTGGCTTCGTCTGCAGAAAAAATATAATTATGCCATTTTCCAAGACAGGCTAGATAGAGGTACATATGTATTCACGATTAGCTAACCATTAAGTTTCCTGGCAGATGGCACACCCGACAGAAATGCCATTTTAGACAATGTTAATTTTTTCAGATAAACCTAAAAAAATAAATCAGAATCAGCTTTACCTGGGCATCGAACCTCGGATACCGACTACGCTTTACATTGGCGCAACTTTAATTTCGTTTGTAACAGGGTTAATAATAAAAACCTCTTTCTCTTAGCGTTCTCAGGGAAGGACCGTACATTCAGACATTTTATTATTTTCAATTGAAAAATATACAAGACTAGCATTCCACCCTCGGCTTCCTATTTCATAGATAACCTTCAAGCCTATATCATTATAACAGATAATTTTCAAACAGCAGATTTTTTCTGACTTTTAATACTTATTGCGTAAAAACATACCCCTTTTTTGTGTATTCAGTTAAAAAGTAACCTGTGTGTTACTCTCAATGAATAAGCTATCATACTGTAAAGTTTTATCAAAATCCGTCCCGTGGTTTTTTCGTGACAGAGTAACAAACATCCATCCATACTTATAAACTTTCACGTGTATAATATTAGTAGGATATGTTAATATAGTGTTTTTAAAACAATGGCAAGTGGAAATGTTTAAAAGATAACGTTCATTTCTACTTATAGTTTTAACATGTAGGTGTTATCGCGCAAAACTTGAACAAATGGTAAAACGATTTGATAACGAGTGTGGTGAGTACCTATGTCTGTGTTTTTTGTCGTATTATAAAAAATGGAATAATGGAAAGCATTCCTTCTGGTGATTAAACGATCGAAAAATCTTTTCTCATCAATCACGTTCATTCGCTTGGTCTGTACCCAGCAATATCACAAACTACACCTGATAATTTTTCCGGCTAAATAAAGGAATCCATTTCTGGCTTCATGTTAATGTAATTTAATTTAACTTCACGCCAGGTCCCTTGCGGGATAGGCAGGGAGTGTCGAGTGCCAAATGTCACGATCCCTACATACCTGTTTAGTTTACCAGGGAAGGGATCCACTGCCCTATATATTCCTGTCGTCATAATGACAGTGTGTACTGGATCGAGGGGACATTAATCTTCACATGAGGCTTAAAACCCCGGTCACAAGTTAAACAACAGTAAAATTATTATTTTGCAAACTTCCATCGAAAATTGTTCCAGTGACCCTACACAGTACACGTTCACTATCAACGTACGTCTACTCGTATTATGTCAAATTAAATAATGACTAGTCTCACTAGAAACAAATGAAATAATCGCGTTCATACTTCATACGCAAGGCCTGTACCCAGCATTACAGCAAAATACAATGTTGCTATCAATTAACCGCGACTTTGTTGCATAAATTTACCCGCAATCTAGGGAAAAAGCTTTTCGACAGCGTTTTCGTTAATGTGATTAACGTTAGCTAAGTAATCGAATTACGAATGTAAATGTTTTCATTAGCTGTTTTTGTAAAGCTGTCTTGTCTATGACTAAATTATAGTTGTGTTACGTTATGATTATATCTACAAAATATTCTAATAAAGCTTTCATGTCCAAATAGTATATTACATCTATAGGGCAGTAAAACAGGCGAGATGGCAGAAAAATAAAATCACATTTACTTGTTAGTCGAGGTGAAAGCAGTGAATTTGACGCTTTCTTTTTTACTGAGCAATATATGTATTTTTTTACAAGGAAATTAGCAACTTCACTTAGCGTTAACGCCCAGAAAGTTGCTAATTGTCGTCCAAAGGGCACGAAATTTTTTGAATCAAGATTGCCGCTACAATGATAATGTCGTGTTCCGACCTGGAGAGGAGGGTAGCTTGTAGACTTGCACATTAGACCTAACGCCCATGTCACACTGTAGCCCACTGTTGTTTCTTACCATCAAGGGGCAAAAAGTTTGACTTTATGCTGAACAATATTTTTAAGCCAATAAAGCCTTGCAACTCTCAACTGAGTTATACTAATGTTATCTGTATTTTTATAGTGAAATATAAAACTCGTCGAGGGAAGGGCGTACCGTTCGCTAATTAATTATATCATTAGCAGAGTAACCGAAAAATCAGCTGATGAGGGCACGTCTTGTTTTGTTAGAAAACAGAAGCAGGCTTAAGTGCGTCGTTTTAGCGTTAATTCGAGCTAAGTTCAGGGTCTTGTAAAATTACAAAGATACTAACGCTACTATCTCTTTATGTTCGTGAGGGAACCCGGATTCGTGTACTCGAATTTGATCTAATTTAGGGTTTGGTTTCCCTTCTGGATTGCAGAGTTCAGATGGCAGTCGCTCTGTGTAAAAACTTGCGCCCTTGTTAAATGCCCTAGATGAGGAGACCACGATTTCTGATATAATAAAGGATAATGCTAAGATGAAGAAAAACATCTTCGGAAATCTAGTTTCTCTATCGATAGTTCATCATATTCCCGATATGCACGTAGTTAGTAGCGTTTTTATAACTCTCTGTTACCCCCAGCGTGAAGTTTTCACGCTTTCGAATAGTTTAAACGAAACGTGCGTCACTTTGACGCGTGTTAACGTAAAGAAATGGTAATGTCAAAAAATCGACATATTTTATGTGATGAAAGATGTAGTGTTCTCTTTTTTTTCGATGCAGTGTTATCTTTTTTTTGTAACCGTGCTGTGGATATACTCCTAAGACTTTGATCCAACATCCTACATTTTTTAGAAGCACTATTTCTTGCTTTAAGTTAACGATCGTAAACTTAACGTACGTTTCGACTTAAATATTTGAAAGGTTGAAACCTTCGTGTCTGTGGCGCTGAATTATTTAAGAGATTTCAAAAAAGTTATCAATTCGACTAAATGTTTCTTTTTTTGAATAAGTATTCGTAATTTGCCGACAGTTATTATGAACCGATTTTAAAAGTTATTTTTGTATAAGCCATACCTATTTCAGAGCTGGTCACATATTTAAGGGCAATTGGTCCAGTACTTTCTGTAATAACACAAACGCGTCGTTGTTCGTTGGGTTTGCGTACTCGTCTAACGCCAGTGATCAACGGGCTCAGGTTCGTTTCTCGACGGGGACTGGCATTGGTATGATGAACGTAGATGTCTGTATCTCCGGATCTGGGTGTTAATTATCTATTTTTTAAATCTATGTATTAATATCGTTGTCTAACACCCACGCAAGCATATAATTTGTTTACTTTGGGGCTTGATCAATTTGTGTAGTGTGTCCAGAGATATTTGTTTATTTATTTATTCTCTATAATTAAATTGAAGTTGTTCTTTTGCAGTCTCCGTTTTAATTATATTCAACGTATTTGGACTGTTTTCAAAGCTGATTCAATATTTGTTTTTGCGTCGATAATCGACTACGCTACATGAACATATTTTGTGTTTAAAAAATGTGACTCGTTCTACCGATATATGAAAAATTTTGTTATATTTTTATATGGGATAAGACAGCGAAAACACGAATCCTCTGATAGTAAGAGACAACCGTTGGCACCATAGGTGTAGGTGCGTCTCTGTTTTGTGGCTTAACTAGTGGACCGATTATTATGAAATGTAGTATATACCAATTTTCATAATAATCGGTCCAGTAGCTTTTAACAAACATTCATTTTTATTTATATAGATAACCGCTAGAATTTAAAAACAACCGCTATTTTACTTTAAAGTGGTATATGTATCAAAATCACATTTTTTACTATCGGTCTATCGGTCTATTGGTTCCCGGTTCCGGCTAATGTCTGAAATGTCGAGACTGATTTTGATGAAACTTTCACAGTCGTATACCTATGCATACATAATATGTAGGGAGAAAACTCAGGTTACTTTATATTGTAGATGTAGTAATAATAATTATATGTTGTCCATTGCAGATCTACCAGCACTTGCGCTGGTACACGAACCCGTCAGAGCAGCGTTGGATAGTGCGCATCCTGTTCATCGTGCCCATCTACGGGTGCTACAGTTGGCTATCACTTCTATTCTTCAACAGCGATTCATACTATGTATACTTCTTCACAGTCAGAGACTGTTATGAAGGTGAGACCTTTTTTTATATACGTACTTTGTAATTTTAAAAACCTTTCTAGTCGAACGCAATCGGTGGCGGACTTTGACGCACGAGGTCCTGGTACGGTTTTTTTTGTATGGGATAAGACAGCGAACAGGCACACGGGTCTCCTGATGGTACGAGACAACCGTGGTCTATAGACACCGTAGATGCTGTAGGTGCGTCGCTGCCCTGTGGTAGGGCTATTAGACCTTATGTGCAAGCCTACCGGCTACCCTTCCCTTCGGACCGGAACACGACAATCATGGCGGCAGGAATAGGTATAGCGGTGGATCGCTACCCGGGTGAGTTGCTGCACAGTACTCTGCCATCAGTGGTCAAGTTGGTAGTGACCCGATCAACCTATGGTCGCCTCTTACGAGCTGCCTGGTAGGAAGGTAGTTGGTCTATTCTAAACTGAGGACCCGGACCACCACTGGGGCAACTTTATATATGTATAATCCCCTTTATATTTTATTCTGTTTTTAGTATTTTTTGTTATAGCGGTTACTGAAGTAAGAACGAACATTTCAACTTTTTACTTATCGCAGTTCATCAGTAGGGTTGCCAGACGTCCGAATTTAAGCGTACAGTCCGGTATTTTCGAGGCCTATTATACCTTATATTCTTTATTTCCCTATTCATGAGATACAGCCTGGTGACTTAATTACCGTTTTTACGATTTCGTTACGGAACCTTAAAAATAAACGCCACTGCGACATGAGTAATACGATATGTCCTTAGTGAAGGTCTACGACATTAAGTGTACGAATACAATCCTGAGCTAAAACTGTCCTAGAAATATCAAGGTTAAACAATACGTACAACGTGTTGTAGCTGGTAATACTTTATCGCGTCCAATTAATGAGCTTGGGCTTCTCACCTTGGGACTTCAAAAACATCGTAAATTACTAGAGGTATATGTGCACATACGATTAGCCGATAATATTAGGTCCAATAATGTGACTGTCCAATCACAGATTGTTTCTTAGATAGACTGAAAAATAATTATATTTTAAATTAGAAACACATGTACTTTTTCACATATCACTCACTAGCTTTCCGCCCGCGGCTTCGCTCGGGTGAATTATTTTAATAACACTGACTTATACAATTGTGAAAATTACGATGTTTTTACAAATCTATCGGTAGCACTTGGTGTAAAACTTGGACTCCGGTTTCGTAGACATATTAGATGGCAAGGTGATGCCGACAAAAAGAAATACCATGCCAAGCTCGGTCGCCCGGGTACTATGTATAAAGCAAAGTCTTGTTACTTATAACAGTTATAACTTCAAACTTGTACGTCTATGTGACATGTTTTCACATACTATTCCATTTGGAAAAGCATGTGTTTCCCTTATATTTGCATGTTCACATCAAAAGCTCAAGTGACCTGAGACTTCCTAACCCACTTTGAGTTTTGATGTCTATAATTGAACGACACATTTTCGTTTAGAACAGTTGTGAAAATACCGAGGAATCAGATAAGTGATTCAAAGTACGAGACTCGATAATTTTTATCTTAATGAATCATAAGCTGCGTTAGACGCGTCGCGTTTTAATCGGAGCAATACAGATAAAACACTTCGTTGTTTCATATTGTGGTTCTTAGATTATGTTTTCTGCGTAGTTTATCTTATCTTCACACCAAGTCCTTTGCGGGGTAGGCAGAGAGTATCGAGTGCCAAATGTTACGATCCCTACATACCTGCTTAGCTTTCTCCACACTCATTATTTTCTTCATACAAACACACCTATTTCGGAGGCTCTTGTCACCACTCTCGGATAACAGACGAGCAATTTGTTCGTGGAATGTACCCGGGTACTTACTGTCTTTCAAATACATATTGTATATCCGTTTCGTCAATCTTTCTAATTATCTGCATAATAGTAAGAAATAAAAAAAATATTTATATGCAGTAAATATGAGATAGTTGTCTACTATAGTTGATTTATTTCCGCGTGTAGTCTGGGCCAGTGTTTATTTATAACTAATCACATAATAACTTTAATACTTGGTTGATTTTGATGGCAAAATAGCGTTCGTTTCGTTTTTTTTTATGATAATGGAAGGCAAACAAGCAGACGGATTTCCTGGTGGTAAGAAATACACGTCGCCTATAGACAC